>CM039092.1:6682581-6900248 GCA_022113865.1 Chimonanthus praecox
TCTGTTCAGATCCATTACCGTCCGCTGGAAATGAAGCTTCGATGACAGGTACAAACACCTTCTTCTGCCTTTTCTTTAAAATCCCAATAAGAATATCTCCAATTGTTTTATTCTATCTGAATTTTCATTTCTCACCGTTGCCGAAGTAATTGGATCTGACCCAAATTTAGGATTTTGAGTATCGGTCACAAGCAGATCTGAATTGGATTCTATCGCATTCCTGCCTTCCTGCCTTCCATTAGAATCAGTCAAGAGTCTCAACACAAATTATGTTTTGTATTAGAATTAGGGTTTTGGAATGCTTAGGACCTCTTAGGAGCCTGGAATTCCTAAATGGAATCGGAATCCTGTGGAATTCAATGTCTCAGTACAATTTAGAATTAATATAGAACTGGGGTTTCACATTAATTAGGGATTTATGTAGAATTAGGGTTTCATAGATCGGGGGATTTTTTTTTTCTTTTGGATAACATGGGTATCCCCACCCCAGATCGGAGATGAGACTAATCTCACGGGTACACGAAACTGCATCCTTGTGTATCAGGTAAGCCCGAGAAGAGTCGAAGACAAAACCTTTAGTATAATCCTAGGAGCTTAGACCAATTGAGCTATCCGTGCGGGTTAATTTTGACGTGGTACAACAACACCCTTTGCAACTGTTAATGCTTCTGCGAGTCTCTTGGGTTTAAAGTTAAACAGGCCGAAATCTGAAATTTTGACCAGTACACACCTTTTGTTTGTTGGGCAGAAGTAAGGGTAAGCTTGGGTTTCTGGTATATGAAAATGGTGGAGAACCTGTGCCCAAAATACCACGCAGAATTTTGGCCAAAATAGAAACTGTATAGTGCCCAAAATACCACACATAATTTTGGCCTGTATTTACATGTTTTACAAGTAACCTAAAATGGTGCAAAAATCCGGTTTGTAAAACCTTGCTTGTGTTAGGGCATGTTTAGTAGGCCCCCCTTCCCCCCATACCCACTTGTGTTAGAATCATGCAAATTTATGCAAATCTCTAACTGTGTATGGCCTGAAATTTCAAAGAATTCCAATTCCACTGGAATTCTGGGATACCAAACAGGATGTTAGAGTTATGGTTTGTTGGGCTTGCAAAATTCATGATTATTGTTTATTTTTCTGTGCAGTAGGAGAGTGGCAATGCTGGTTGATGATTTGACCTTTGTTGCCTGAATTTTCAACAAACGAATCAGATTCTTTCATCTACAAACATTAGAATAGGAATAAGCTTTGGGAAATCAGGGAGAATGGCTCTGCCGAGGGATGCATTTGTCAGTGCTTACCATTTTGCTCTTCTTTTGTCACCTGTTATTTCATTTTGGGACTGTATTGTACGCAAAATGAGATATTCCTTCAGACCTGAGTGGGTGTAGGTCTTAGTGTCATAAAATTGTATTCTTAGTGGTTTTTTAGATATTTAGAATTTAGAATCATATGAAGAAGGTTCTTTTTGTATTTTGAGGAGATGAGTTTGAGAACTTGGAGAATTTGAAGAAAATAAAATAAAAAGATATTTTATAGATTCATGGGTATCATGGATAACATGGGATGCGTAAAAGTAACACCACCTCCAGCTCCTAGGAAAGAGAAGAAGAAGCAGGTGAAAGATGAGTTGGATCGCCTCAAACAGGCTGAAAAGAAACGGCGGCGTCTCGAGAAAGCACTTGCAACTTCTGCTGCCATTAGATCTGAGTTAGAGAAGAAAAAACAGAAAAAGAAAGAAGAACAGCAGCGGCTTGATGAAGAGGGGGCTGCAATAGCCGAGGCGGTTGCTCTGCATGTACTCTGTGAAGATCCCGATGATTCTGGCCATATTATGTTGAAGAAGAATGAACGACTTGAATTTGACCCGTGGGATTGTGCTGGTAATATTGGTGTGGTAATGGGAGGATGTAAGGGAGGAACACCTTATCAGAGCCTTACGAAGTATCCTGTAGAAGGTTTGGGATGGATGTCCAATGCTCATCAATCAGGGTGCAAATGGAATGACTGGGAGTTTGGCTGGTCTCTGACACCAGGGAGTGAAATGCTTGGAAGAAATCTCATGGCACCATACTTCAAAGAGAGGGGATCCGGGGCTGAAGTGTCAACAGGGCTTATGGCAGCACAGGCTATTTCTGCACTTCAAATTGCTGATGTACCTCAGGATGTGTTTGATAATGAAGGGGCGACGGCTTTTGTCATTAATGGGATGTTGGAGGGTGGGAATTTGTGCAACAAAGTCAGTCTCTGTAAGGAGCTTTGACCATACTTACCACATTGTATATAACTATATGTTACAGTTGCGTGCTTTGTTATAGACCAGTTGTGCTTTCTCACTGCCAAATGTTTTTCTTTTCTTTTTTTGAAAAAAAAAATGTCTATGACATTCGATATGGCCTTATTGTCTGTTAAAAAGAACTTTTGGTAGATCAATTTCCAAATTCAGTATGGCAGATTGATATTGTAATCCTGTTTCATGTTCTCATCATTATAAGATGAAGCTCCACAGCATTCAAAAAAAAGAAAAGATGGAGCTCCAGATTCTCAATTGTTTGCAAATACTGTAATATCTTTCAAGGACAGAATAGATAGCTCAAATGACCTGAGTTTGCTTTTGCAATATTAACTAAAGAAAATGAGAACTCCTAGAGCACATTTGGCAAGTGCTTTCAATGACAAACATAAACTTTGCAGGTTTGATTCATGTTGTTCTTTCCAAAAAAAGGGAATAAAAAATCTTTTGTTGCAATTTGTTACTTCTTTTCTTATGTTGCCGATAGATAATTGGCAACTCAAGCTTTATATATGGTGGAACTGAGATTTTTCCCGAGCTATCAGAAGGAATTTTTTTAGTATGCAGGTTTTTCTCTGTTACTTCATGTTGATGCCTGATCTTTATGTACTTCATGTTGCTTTGAGGGAGGTTCTATAATTTTGTCCTATTGAGTCAGCAATTGGATTTGAATGTGTTATAGTTAGTGTAATTTGGTTTTTGAAGTGAAATAAAGTAAGATAAATATTTTGCACTTCCTTTTTATGACATGGTAGATTGTGGAGTGGAAGAATGTATCTTTTGCTAGAGCTTATCTGAAAAGTAGAACTAAGAAAATTAATCACGGATAGATGCGCAATCAGATGAAGATACAGTTCTAGTCTGAAAGACCTTATTTGAGTTGGACAAGATGGCTCCTTAGGATGGGCGATCACTTAACCCCAAGATGATGGTCCTGGAACTATATGAAATATGGTTCTTGGACAAACCAGTTTAGGCGGTAGTGAGGAATGAGATAAATATAGGTGGTGTTGCTATTTCACAATCTCTTGGGAGAAAAAAATCCAAATATGCATGAGCAATTTGCTTGTGGTGGGAAATCAATTTTTGCTCTTTTATAGGTGCTCAACCCTCAACTATGAGGGTTAAATGTATTATGGTTAAGATCATCTAAATAAATAGAGAAATGTTTTTCTTTATTGAACTGAATGGAGAAATGTTATAGGCATGTACGGGTGTTAAATAGAATCAAGATCATTAAAATGGAATATTGGTGCTTGATGGATGAGTTAATACCAGAATGCATGCTGGAGAAAAGTATTATTATTGTGTATATTTTACTTGAAATGTATGAAAGATGTTTATGAGACAACTCATGGACACAGTTTTGGATGAGAATCTCATAAAATTTTGAAACTACTAGTGCCCGTTGTGTGGGTGAACATGACACTAGTGCCTGTTGTGTGGTCATCAAGTGACACTTAATTGGGATATTTTATAAGCGTATTCTTAAATCTTAATATTAGTCCTTTATTTTCGGGAAAAATGTCCCATTTTGTGAGAAATTTTCATTGATGAGCGGCAAGGAAAGGGTCCTGCATTGGAAAGGAGTATAACATTATTAGGCTAGAGATGAAATCTGGTGTTGAAAGTAGATTCCAGTTTTTGTTAACGTTGCTGAGAAGGAAGAGGCACTCGTGAAAGAGATGGTGCCTTTGGATTATGCACAGGCCCCGTTCAGTTTAGATAATCATCTTGTAGAAGAAGATGTCCTTTCTGTTTGGGCATGGCATTCTTGGATGGTGACTAGTGACATGGATAATGGTTTGGAGTGTGAGGGCAGAACACAGCAAGTCAGCTTCAGGTGTTTCCACTTCTAACATTATGCCAAATGGACGACGATGGAGCATCCACTAGACTAAAATAATTTTCTTTTAGGTAATTGTCTGCACGTGAAATACACCATTCCATTATACAGTGGATCCCACAAGTGCTACCAGCCGGAGCAGGGGTAAAAAAATCAGTGCGTCCGGCCGCCGTTATATCACGAGAGTGTATTTCGTGAATCCTACTTGTCTGCTTCCCTCTCAAATCTAAATCGGAATCAGTTGGCACTTGGGCCACCAGTGGCGAGCTTGTCCATCATAAAAAGTTTGAAATTTGAAAAGGGGGATCTAAACATGTCTAAATTTACAGAGATCAAATCTGAATTCCAGTTCGGGTAAGCCAAATGGGTCTCTCAAAGTCTGAACAATCTGAAATGTCAATGGGTAAGCTGGGTTGCTAGGCCGAAAAAAGAAAATTCAGATCAGATCATAGGATCGGCCTTTTTTTTTAAAAGAAAAAAATCAAAACGATGGTGGACTCGAGTTGATATGTCGGCCGATATCAGCCGATATTATCGTTTTCAATTTTTTTTTAAAAAAAAAATCAACTTTCTTTTGGGTTTTTTATTTATTTCTTAATTCAAAAAAAATAAAATAATAATAAAATCTTGATATTTAAAAAAAATACAAAAAATGAGAGATAAATTTATTGGCCGAGATATCTGCCAATTTTTCACCCCTAGCACTCTAGAGGACCTTGGTTGAATTAGCATAAGCTCTAGACATAGAAAAGTTCCTTTATGGACCTCAATAAGATGTTTTTTTTAATATTGTGAGATGTGGACCCATTAAGATTAGTCCGTGAGGCTATCTCATCATCTCATTCGGCTTTAGAAGGAGAATGTGGGCCTCTTTGCTACTAAATTCCACATTGCGTTTGGACAAAACCGGCCTTTCCCTAAATTCCATGGAATTTTTATCATCTTCTCTCATAACTTCATAAGAAACTGTGCATCTGTGGTCTTCTCACGTCCATGAAAATATGAAATTGGGTACGATGGTGACGTCATCAAATATTATCTCCGATTATCTTATTATCTGAGATGGGCTTTTCTTATTAACTCTGAAAGAATATAATTATAGGGAATTAAAAAAAATATTAAAAAGAGAAGAAAAACCAATCATATGCATTTGTCACGTACTCCTTTCATGGCTCATATGGCTCGCCAAAAAAAGATTGAATTACAAAATAGGTGGAAGTATATATGAATACGACGATTTTATATATGATATATAAAGTTTGCATATGATTTCAGAATTAGTGATTAGTTCCAATGTGAGATGCCCATCTTATCAAAAAAGTATATATGGTAATGTTTTTGATAAAATGATTACTTTTACACACTCATTTGATGCACAAATATTGTTTGGTTTACATTATTTTTATCTCTTAACTTTTTCGTAAGTTAGACTATTTCACTAAAAATGAATTTTAATAGAGTTTAATAGAGTTTACATTAAGTGAATTGTGTAGAAAATGACATAATATTAAGTGTACGAAATCAAACATTCTAACTTTCTGGTTCGGCTTCTTCGGATGGTTTGATTGCGATGTTCCGGGTTTTGGTCTGAGTTTTGAGCGAGAAGCAACCGGCTCAGTTGATCGAGTGGGATGTGGAACAAGGGCGATGGCCTGAGCGAGATCCCCGTGTGCATGTTGTCCTGCCGTTGGTTTGGTCGATGGTCATTCAATCACAGCTGTTATGTTAGAAAAATGGGAGAGATTAAAATTCATGCATTATTTCCCTGTAATATTTTTTTTACGATATAATTTACTGTAAATTTATTGTGTTTATTTCACTGAATGGTAATTAAATATATGGATACATCAATGAAACTCTCACGATATTTGAAAAGATCCTAATTTCCTAATTAAGAGAGTTGCAAATCTCTCCCAATCAATAATAACCAAAAAAACATCTTAATAAATCATAAAATATCTTAACATTTATATAAATTTTAACTATTTTAAGTTCCACTAGAGTCATGGGGAAACTATTTGTATCTCTCAATTTTCTCCCATGACTGAGTCTTTTCTCTCTCAATTCTCTCTGCATGTTCTCTTCTTTCTATCTCATCTTTCAAATCTCTCAATTTTATCCCTTCTATCTTCTCTAATTCATTTCTCTTAATTATTTATTTTGAATCGATTCACAACAATTTATTATGAACGATAATTCTTGCATTAAATTATTAACTGATTCTTAAAACTAAAATGAATTTTTTCTTGTAAGCTTTGGGCAACCAAGCTACACAGCAAGTTGGATTGAAAAAAATAATACTAAAAATCATTTCTCTCCCATACCAAAGCAGAGTAAAAATAAGGAATGGAAATGGGGAAATGCAATGGCTGCAATTAATATTTAAGCTAAAATGAATAACCAAACCCTAATTTCTCAGACTGCATACTCTGGAGCAAAGAGTTGACTTGTTTGAGTTGGGATCCGACAAGTGAAAAAATGTTCAACTTTAATCCTAATTAATGTTTAAGATAGAACTTGATAATCCCACTTTATTTTAGTATAAAAGTATAAAACTAGTATAACAGTCTTAAATAAATCCGTCAAAAGATCACAATCGTCATTAATTCATCATTATCGAATTAGAAACGCTCGTCTCTTTGCCTATAAAAACCCTGTCCTCCTTACCTTCTTCTATAATGGTAACGAATAGAAACAGAGTTTCTGCACAAACCCGAAAATGGAGTTGCAGACGTCTCAGAGAAGAAGATACCAAGTAATGGTGGAATTATGCCTTTTGTTTGCTGTTTCTCTTGCTTTACCATCTTATAATTCTTCTTCTTTCTCTGTTCAGAAGTTAAAAAAAAAAGATCATTTTGCCCTTATATATATATATATATTATATATATTTATTCTTTTTGTTGTACGTGAAGACTGAAGATGGTTCTCTCGTTGACAAGAAAATGTTTCACTTCTTTAGAGTTTCCTTACGTGGGTGTTAATGTTTTGCATGAAAGAAGATTGTAGTACGACCACGACGACGAATGTGATTTTGACATGTTAAAGAGTTGAAACGTAAAAAGCCAAATTCTACTTTGATTAGTATGATGGTGTTTATCAATGTATCATGGATACAAATCGCTCTGTTTCGGATTCTACTTTTTATATTATTTTTGTTTATAAATCGATTTTTCTCTTTTTGTTAGTGAAGAAAAGAAAAAAAATGGCAGATCATTAGTGCCCGTTTCGTTTCTCTTTTGTTTGCATTTGCTCGTATATGTTTTTTTTTTTTTAACAGAGCATATTTGGTTTTCTGTCATCCTTTCTTGCCATGTTTCCGAGATTTAATCTTTGTATGCGCCCACTGTATTCTCCTATTGGCATGAATGACCTTATCTTTTTAAAAGAATTTCGAAATATTATAATTTCTATACTCCTTTGTTCGTTATCAGTAATATATATATATATATTTTTTAAAGAAAAGAACGTTGTCTCTATAAATCTGAGCATAATTTAGGCTTTACCATTGAAAATGAAATGAAATGATTTCAACTCATTGAAAGATATTCTGATTGAATGGTATCTACTATCAACATAAGAACATGTGGAGGATTTGAATGGGTACTTCAGGTAGGCCCCATAATAGGAAGAAATGACAAAAAGACGCATTTTTTATGGGCTATTTTAAGAAATTTCCTTCTTTTCTTCTTATCTGCTTGCATGAGAAAATAATGTTACCTGCATTTATCAATAATGCTGTGTGTTTCCACTCCTTTCTATTAAACTGAAGCATCTGCATTTATTCAATCTCCATCTCTCTTCAAGCCACAGCTTTTTCAGCTACTGTCTCTGCTAGCATTTGGATTATTGAGCCCAAAAGGAGTGGAATGCCGAGTGAACCCAGCTTCAGAATCATTGAATTATCAATCAACCAACTGTCGAGCTCACAGCGTCTCATTGACGGATTTTGGTGGAGTTGGAGATGGTGTAGCCTCCAACACCAAGGCATTTGCAGCAGCCATCTCTCATCTAAGCCAGTTTGCATCTGACGGAGGAGGACTGCTCTATGTTCCACTGGGAAGATGGGTGACAGGAAGCTTCAATCTCACCAGTCATTTCACTCTCTTTCTGCACAAGGATGCTGTTATTCTTGGCTCTCAGGTCTGATTTCGATTTCCTCTTTACATTTTGCGGGTTTACAGCATTTTGAGTTGAGCATTCTCCCATACAAACAAAATATATTTCTTTAAATTGGATAGCTTGTTTAGTAACCTATTTACTTTGTATTCCATCAAGGAACTCTCCCTACCAAACACAGGTAAATCCAGTCAAAGAGGGTAACTAGTGTAAAAGGATTTTCATCAAATATTTCCTTCTGCAGATGCAAACCTCCAGTTGTTGTTCTTGAATTCTTTTTTAATCAAAATATCTTACATAAATCCATACCTGACAGTTGACAATTGCATATGATTCGATCTTGATTAAATGCTGATAAGATCCACCCATTGTCAAATTCTCAGAGATGGTCACTTCTATTTTTTTTTTTTCCCTTTTCTTTTAAAACTTTATTGATCTTATTCTTCATCATCATTGAAATCAATATTCCATTTCTCTGTTGGTGCTGTACTTCTGAGTTCTACTTCATTTTTTTTTATCAAATTCGTGTTCTTATTCCTCTCTATGACTTTTTGTAGGACATGAATGAATGGCCACTCATCGATCCCTTGCCTTCATATGGCAGAGGAAGAGATTCACCTGGTGGGAGGTATAGCTCCCTCATCATGGGATCAAACTTGACCGATGTGATAATAACAGGTAGCTTTTTTCTTGAATTAACGTTATAACAGTAGTTTTTGAGGATTGAGGTTTATAATTGTTGTAACAAAGATTTTTACTTTCAATCTGTGTTTTTTTAATCTCAGGTGACAATGGCACAATCGATGGCCAAGGTGCCATGTGGTGGGATAAGTTCCATGGCAATCAGCTGGAGTACACTCGTGGGTTTCTCATTGAAATCTTGTATTCTGATCAGATCTTGATATCCAATCTAAGATTGGTGAATTCTCCCTCCTGGAATGTCCATCCTGTTTACAGCAGGTTTGCTTTCTTATCTACTAATATTCTTTTAAATATTTAGAATTTTTTTGTACTTCTCAATATTAATTTGAAAACATTGCATGCAGCAATGTCATTGTAAAGGGTATAACAATTATTGCCCCACTTGATTCTCCAAATACTGATGGAATTGATCCAGGTTTGTCTGCTTTGTGAATTGTCGAATCCCAAGTTTTTTACTTCCCGTTAACAACTTCGACATCAATCAAGTGTGTCAATTCAGATGGAATATTTAGTTGTTGCAATTGGGCTTTCAATTTACGTCCTGATCACTTCTTTCTACATTTTTTGTTCTTTAGATTCCTGTACCAATGTGAGAATTGAAGACTGTTATATAGAATCCGGTGATGACTGCATCGCGATAAAAAGTGGTTGGGACGAATATGGAATTGCCATAGGAATGCCTACTCAGCATGTAGTTATCCAAAGGCTCACTTGTGTTTCACCCACCAGTGCTACCATTGCTTTAGGCAGCGAGATGTCTGGTGGGATCCAAGACGTGCGTGCTAAAGATATTGTAGCAATCAATACTGAGTCTGCAGTGAGAATCAAAACCGCTCCCGGAAGAGGAGCATTCGTGAAGGACATATTTGCAAAAGGTTTCTCCTTGCACAACATGAAGTATATCTTTTGGATGACTGGTGATTACGGTAGCCATCCTGATGATGGTTGGGACCCAAATGCAATTCCAGATGTACATGGAATCAGTTATAGTGACATGGTTGCAGAGAATGTCACCTATGCTGGAAAATTGGCTGGAATCGACAATGCGCCTTTTACTGGTTTATGTATCTCCAATGTGACTGCTGAAATGGGAAATCCAAAGAAGCATCCATGGAATTGTACTGCTGTTGAAGGAGTATCAAGGTTAGTGACTCCTCAGCCATGTGAAGCCTTGCCTGATCAAGGTCCTCAGTCACCCCCCTGTCCATATCCAACAGACAGATTGCCCATTGAGGATGTCGAATTCAAAGAATGCAGCATTATAGAAACTATGTTTAATTAACCATTTATCAGAAAATAAATTTCCATGAGTGAAATATATAACCAGAGCTTTTATCTATTTTGACTTTCTTGTAATCACTGGAATGTTCATTGTGAAAGGTGTCTCAGCATAGAATAGATCCATGGTTTTAATGAGGTAATCTTTATCTGGAAATTGCAATTTAGCAGTGTCAATATGGATCAATTGGAATTAAGAACAAGTTTAGAAGAATGTCTGTGTTTTCTCTCAGAAACAGCCACTTTATTGAGTTGATAATTCTCTACACCCTTCCTTTTCCTTCCCAGTTACATGATTAAGAAATCCTAATGACAATTTACTAACTGCAGTCCTAATAAACATGATGTAGTCCCCTGTCTCCACTCCCAGTTCCGCTGTGGTAGTGAGAACTTTGTCCATGCTCACAGGTTGGTTTCGCTGGTCCACGGGGCCCACATTCGAATGGCCCACAGACGCACACTCTACTGGTGGATCGCATCAACTCCTCCTCCCTTCAGTCCTTGTCCTCAAGGTTGAGTGTGGGAAAATTTTGTTTGAGGCGGTCTGTCAATTCTCATGTAGCTTCCTCAGACGGCAAATTTTTCTGTCGTACCAGGGCTTCAGTAGCATACTTTGATCCTCTCTTAATCCACCGATAGTCAATAATTTCCTCAGGCTCTGGCTGGACTTCACCTTCATCTGTCAGAGGTGGCAGTTTCGGACTGCGTGGTCTGTAGGCTCAATTCGTTGTATCACATGAAAGACGGTGATTTTTTTTTCTGGCTGGCTCGTCGAAAGACTAAAATCTGTCCGTAGGGCTGCGATTTCAGGTAAACTTGATCGCCAACTGAGAATTTGACTTTCTGCCTGCATAAATCGCCTTTTTGTTTCATTTGATGTTGAGATCGGTCGAGATTCTCTTTTGAGTTGTTTCAGTAGTTGCCTGTCCGGTGATGGTATGTTGTGTTATACCAGTATTCTCCCCAGGGAAGGTAACTTGCCCATTGCTTCGGCTTCTGGCTGGTTAAACATCTGAGATAGACAACAATTGACAACTCTAGCCTGCCCGTCCAACTGTGGGTGGTAGGCAGAATTCATCCGTATCATCCAAAGGTTCAAAAAAAAAAATTGACCGAGCCGATTTCTTTTATTTTTTTTTTCAAAAAAAACAAATATCTTTTGTGGTCTCGGCCGATATTTATATTTTTTAATTTTTTTTAAAACAACCTTTTTTCTGATTTTTTTAAATAATTTTTTTCAAAATAAAAGCCACCAAGATTTTAAAAAAAATAAAAAATAAAGAGAGAAAGATCTAACCGAACTTTATTTTTAGTATAAAACTAGTATAAAATAGTTTTAGATAAATCCAAAAGAGAGAAAGATCTAACCGAACTTTATTTTTAGTATAAAACTAGTATAAAATAGTTTTAGATAAATCCAAACTTGACAATCGAACTTTATTTTTAGTATAAAACTAGTATAAAACAGTCTTAGTTTAATCCGTCAAAAGATCACAGTCATCATTAATTCTAGGGCTGAAACTCGGGTCGGGCGGGCTAGGATTTAACAAACCCAGCCCTAACCCATGTAAAATTTTTTTGAACCCGACCCGACCCGACCCGAATTACAAACCCGAGTATGTCAACCCAACCTGACCCGAATTGCTAATACTCTCAACCCGAGAGTTGACCCGACCCGACCCGAGTTATCCAAGTTAGCCCGATTTAGCCTGAGTTAGCCCGATTTTTGAAAGAGGGGAAGAGGGGAAGAGGAAGAGGAAGCGGAAGAGGTTCAAAAGAGGGGAAATGGAAGTGGAAAGGGCGTAGGGTTTTATTTAAGTTATGAATTCGGGTCGGATTTTTCCAAGTCAGGCTTTTTCGGGTCGGATCGGGTCGGTTCGGGTTGAAATTTAAATTCTTCAGCCCAACCCGATCCGAATTTCAGTAGGATTTTTTTTTTCCTAACCCAACCTAACCCGAGTTTAAAATTTCTATAACCCGGCCCACACTATTTTCAGGTCGGGTCAGTCGGGTCGAGCCAAAACCCAACCCAAGTTTCACCCCTAATTAATTCCTTATTATTGGATTAGAAACGATCGTCTCTTTGCCTATAAAAACATTATCCTCCCTACCTTCTTCTATAGTGGTAACGCATAGAACAGAAACCCGAAAATGGAGTTGCAGGCGTTTTGGGGAAGAAGATACCAAGTAATGCTGAACTATGCCTTTTGTTTGCTCTTTCTCTTGCTTTACCACCTTATATTTATTCTTCTTTCTCTGTTCAGAGAAGTTAAGAAAAAGATCATTTTGCTCTTATATATATTATTTTTATTGTAAGTGAAAATGGTTCTCTCATTGACAAGAAAATGTTTCGCTTCTTTACGTGGGTGTTCTTGTTTTGCATGAAGGAAGATTGTAGTACGACAGTGAATGTGATTTTTGATGTGTTAAACAGTTGAAACGTAAAAAGTTAAATTCTTCTTCGTTTAGGATGATGATGTTTATCAATGTATCATGGATACAAACGCTTTGTTTCAGATTCTACTTTTTTTATATTATTTTTATTTAAAAATCGATTTTTTTTAGTGGATATAAAGAAAAAATGGCAAATCATTGGTGACCGTTTCGTTTCTCTTTCTGTTTGCATTTAGACGTAAAAGTTTTTTTTTAGCAGAGCAGATTTTGTTTTCGGTCATCATTTCTTGGCATGTTTTCGAGATTTAATCTTTGTATCCTTTGTATTCCCCTATTTGCATGAATGATCTTATCTTTTCAAAATAATTTCAAAATATTATAATTTCTATGCTCTGTTACCTGCATTTATTAATAATGCTGTGTTTCCACTCCTCTCTATTATACTGAAGCATTTGCTTTTTATTCAATCTCCATCTCTCTTCAAGCCACAGCTTTTTCAGCTACTGTCTTTGCTTGTATTTGGATTATTGAGCCCAAAAGGGGTGGAATGCCGAGTGAACCGAGCTTCAGAATCATTGAATTATCAATCAACCAACTGCCGAGCTCACAGCGTCTCATTGACGGATTTTGGCGGAGTTGGTGATGGTGTAGCCTCCAACACCAAGGCATTTGCAGCAGCCATCTCTCATCCAAGCCAGTTTGCATCTGACGGAGGAGGACTGCTCTATGTTCCACTGGGAAGATGGGTGACAGGAAGCTTCAATCTCACCAGTCATTTCACTCTCTTTCTGCACAAGGATGCTGTTATTCTTGGCTCTCAGGTCTGATTTCCATTTCCTCTTTACATTTTGCGGGTTTGCAGCATTTCGGGTTGAGCATTCTCCCTTACAAACAAAATAATTTTTTTTTAATATACAAAAATACACACTGAATTTGTTATTATTCCTCAATAAATATATGGAATTATTATTCTTTTATTCCTCAATAAATATATGGTGTCAAGTATGCAGCTGACCAAAGTAATTTGTCAATGTCCAAAGTACTGGACCCCTTGCCCTTTCTATTTTATTGAAGTCAGTTTGGACTAGCTTTGGATCGAGAGACTACCTCTGATCTCTCAATTTGTATAATAAATAAATTTTCTTATTTTAAAAAATATTTTATTTACGTATTACTTCAATGTTTTTAAAAATAAAGTTGGTGTTCTTCAGATACTTGTAAATTGTCTAGTTCTAACCGTTTAAGTAATCCTTAAATTGGATAACTTGTTTAGTAAATTTTTTTAGTTTGTATTTGTATTCCAACAAGGAACTCTCCCTACCAAACACGGGTAAATCCAGTCAAAGAGGGTTACTTGTGTAAAGGATTTTCATCAAATATTTCCTTCCACAGATGCAAACCTCCAGTAGTTATTCTTGAATTCTTTTTTCATCAAAATATCTTACATAGATGCATACCTGACAGCTGATAATCACATATGGTTCGATCTTGATTAAATGCTGGTAAGATCCATCGATTGTCAGATTCTCATAGATGGTCATTCTTCCTTTTCTGTTAAAACTTTATTAATCTTATTCTTCATCATCAATGAAATCACTATTCCATTTCTCTGTTATCAAAATCGTGTTCTTATTCCTCTGCACGACTTTTTGGAGGACATGAATGAATGGCCCCTCATCGATCCCTTGCCTTCATATGGCAGAGGAAGAGATGCACCTGGTGGGAGGTATAGCTCCCTCCTCATGGGATCAAACTTGACCGATGTTGTAATAACAGGTACTGCATTTGCATACACTGACCCATTTGTTCTTGGATTTTTTACTGAACTAACGTTATAACAGTAGTTTTTGAGGATTGAGGTTTATAATTGTTGTACCAAAGATTTTTACTTTTAATCTGTTTTTTTTCTCAGGTGACAATGGCACAATTAATGGCCAAGGCGCCATGTGGTGGGACAAGTTCCATGGCAATCAGTTGGAGTACACCCGTGGGTTTCTCATAGAAATCTTGTATTCTGATCAGATCTTGATATCCAATCTAAGATTGGTGAATTCTCCCTCCTGGAATGTCCATCCTGTTTACAGCAGGTTTGCTCTCCTATCTACTCATATTCTTTTAAATATGTAGAATTTTTTTATACTTCTCAATATTAATTTGAAAACCAGTTTGCATATGCTCAGTATTGTAACCGTTGTCCATTGCATGCAGCAATGTCATGTAAAGGGTATTACAATCATTGCCCCACTTGATTCTCCAAATACTGATGGAATTAATCCAGGTTTGTCTGCTTTGTGAATTCCCGAACCCCAAGTTTTTTACTGTCCATAAACAACTCCAACATCATTCAAGTGTGTCAATACAATGTGAAAACAAAACAGATTTAACATTGCACTGATGGACTTTTTAGTTGTCGCAATTGGGTTTTCAATTTATATTCTGATCACTTCTCTCTACACTTTTTGTTCTTTAGATTCCTGTACCAACGTGAGAATTGAAGACTGTTATATAGAATCCGGTGATGACTGCATCGCGATAAAAAGCGGTTGGGATGAATATGGAATTGTCATAGGAATGCCTACTCAGCATGTAGTTATCCAAAGGCTCACTTGTGTTTCACCCACCAGTGCTACCATTGCTTTAGGCAGCGAGATGTCCAGTGGGATCCAAGATGTGCGTGCTAAAGATATTGCAGCAATCAATACTGAATCTGCAGTGAGAATCAAAACCGCTCCTGGAAGAGGAGCATTCGTGAAGGACATATTTGCAAAGGGTTTCACCTTGCACAACATGAAGTATATCTTTCGGATGAATGGTGATTACGGTAGCCACCCCGATGATGGTTGGGACCCAAATGCAATTCCGGATGTACATGGAATCAGTTACAGTGACATGGTTGCAGAGAATGTCACCTATGCTGGAAAAATAGCGGGAATCGACAAAGCATCTTTTACTGGCATATGTATCTCCAATGTGACTGCTGAAATGGGAAATCCAAAGAAGCATCCATGGAACTGCACTGCTATTGAAGGAGTATCAAGGTTAGTGACTCCTCAGCCATGTGAAGCCTTGCCTGATCAAGGTCCTCAGTCACCCCCCTGTCCATATCCAACAAACAGATTGCCTATTGAGGATGTCGAATTCAAGGAATGCAGCATTATGGAAACTGCCTGATCAAGGTCCTCAGTCACCCCCCTCTCCATATCCAACAGACAGACTGCCTATTGAGGATGTTGAATTTAAGGATTGCAGCATTATAGAAACTATGTATAATTAATCATTTATCAGAAAATAAATTTCCATTAGTGAAATATATAACCAGAGCTTTTATCTATTTTGACTTTCTTGTAATCACTGAAATGTTCATTGTGAAAGGTGTCTCAGCAATTACATGGTGAATTAAATTATTTCTTGTTCAAATCCAAAGAAAATGGCCGTAATTTACAATTTGCACTCGATAGGTGACCGAAAAGAATAAAATATCCTATTACTTCTGAAAGGAAATGGATACAATAAATGAAAACAGCACTAGAAATTATATGGTATATTATTAAACTAAATGATTGTTATTAGGAAACATTGGGAAACTCAGCACTGAGAAATAGATCCATGATTTTAATCAGGTGGATTTTCTAAACTGTTATATCAGCTTGATTCTCTCTCTGAATATCATCCAAGATGGTGAACCGTGGAAAGGAAATAACTGTCAACTCACCCGGGTTTGGCTTTTGTGAGAACATCGCCGCATCAGCCACTGAGTTTTCCTTCTTGGGTTTGTAAAGGATTTCATAGTCATACCCCAGCAATTTGGTGATCCATTGTTGCTGTTCCAGGGTTCCAATGTGCTGGTTCAAAAGATGTTTAAGACGTCATTGGTCTGTGTGGATTTGGAACCGTCGTCCTAGCAAGTAAGGCCATCAATGTTTTACCGCTTCCACAATTGGGAGCATTTCTTTTGCATAGGTTGATAGAGTGTTTTTCAAGGTTGAGGGCTTCACTCATGTAAGCAATTGGTCACCCTTCCTGAGTTAACATGGTTCCAATCCCATGTTCTGATGCATCGGTTTGGAGGATGAAGGTATTTGAGAAGTCAGGTAGCGCTAGGATTGGAGTGGTCATCATGGCTTGTTTTAAT
Organism: Chimonanthus praecox; assembly: GCA_022113865.1. NCBI lineage: Eukaryota > Viridiplantae > Streptophyta > Magnoliopsida > Laurales > Calycanthaceae > Chimonanthus > Chimonanthus praecox. The sequence goes on from CM039092.1 coordinate 6,699,343, forward strand.
GCTCTAAACGCTCTTTCGGCTTCGGGGTTCCATCCAAAATTTCCCTCAAAAATGTTAGTCGACGGGGCAGCAATCAAGCCATAGTTTCATAGAAATCGACAGTAATACCAAGAGTGAAGCCATTGTGCTTAAAACTCTCAACGCAAGTGAAGTCATATGGTTATAACCAAGAGTACAAGGCATGGACAGATTGATCCAGCAAAGAATATGTGTCCATCAGTGTTCTTTACTACAACTTGTTGGTGTCTTTTTGTGTCGTGGACTGATAAAGGCAGGAAGAGGAAATGAAAGACAAAGAAGCAGAATTGATACGAGGCAACTCTCTGTTAAACAATGCAACTTCCTTTAGTGTAAAAGAAGGTTAATTCTCAATGTCAGAAATTCAAAATCTTCCTGTCTCCTTGCGGCCATTTTGATTGGTTGGAGGCTTCATTTTTTATTCCTATTGTTCCCAACCCCGAGCTGCAACTGTTTGTTTATATCAAACATATGGACATTATTAGTTTAAGATTGAAAGCTGGAGGTAGACTGGTATATGTTAACTTTGACAGTATTAACTATAACTTCAGGGAGTAAGATGATATGCTGAAATTTGTTTTCTTAAATCTTGGCATTTTATACTTGGGTTGTTCAATCGTCATTTGAATGATCGATAATGAGGTCAAAATAAATAAGCTTTTAATGGAATTTTGAAACAGAAGGTTAGCTTCAGCTGTTCATTCTTATGGAGGTAAATAAGTAAAGAAACGAGCTGGATTCATGGGTTCAGGCTGGCTGACCCCTTAGATTGGTGTCATACACCATGAATGTGGTGCCCCATCGAAGGTATATCATCAATTCAGGGCTCAATCAACCTCACAGTGAGAGTGTTTCCAAGGAACCCTCCGTCGAGAACTTTTTTTTAAATGAAAAATTCCAAGTACGACCGAATGCATGTAGGCTTATGCAAGTCACTGGCAATAGGTTACTACAAGACTCAAACTTGGGATTTTTTTTTTTGATTCAAAGTGTCCAATTGAACTATCACATGTGGGGTATGTCAAGAATAATGTTGCATATGTTATTTATGCTGCTAATTTTTCAATCAATGATTAAAATTATATTGTAAGGAGTAAGAAAATATAAATCACAATCTTTGAGGATATAAACATTGAAAATTCTCTCAACCCATCATAAATCTCAACATGAAGTTCATTATCATTGAAAAAAAAAAAAAAAACTGTGTAAAACTTAGTATTCATTCAACATACTCATACGTATGGTAAAGATTTTCTTTAAATGATAGTAATTATTAGATATTCTAATTTCTAAATATTGAATCTCATTGACTTGTCATTGCATCTCTATATCAAATAATCCAATTGCCTCCCACTTTCAATGTGTTGAAGAATGGTTATACTATTCATCCACCTATCGGACGGCTGTGATAGGTTGGTCTCGTTCTGTTTTGAGTTTGCTATGGATTATAGCTGCCTCGCAGTTTCACACTCGCGCACCAGTTACCTGGCCAGTTTCTTCCGCCCTCGTCTCCTTCTCTCTTTTCCTTGAAGAATTCTTTTCCATCATCCCTCCATCTCTAGTTGGGCCATTGCAATTGATGATGAGTTCCCTCCAATTTCTTCCTATGAAATCAAATTCTTCTTCTTTTTCTTCACTCTCTTCTCTTTCATCTCCTTTTTCCATCTTCTCATCTAGAAATGGAAATGCTTCCAGAACCCCAAAATCCAAAACCCTAAAACCCACAACGCATGGCACTATTGTGTCCGTCCTCCAATGGAACCGCAAGCCCCAACTGTCGGGACCCACGCCCCGTGTCGTCGTCGTCACCTCCGGCAAGGGAGGCGTCGGTAAGACCACCACCACCGCAAATGTCGGCCTCTCCCTCGCCCGCCTTGGCTTCTCTGTTGTCGCCATTGATGCCGACGTCGGCCTCCGCAACCTCGATCTCCTCCTTGGCCTCGAGAACCGTGTCAATTACACTGCTGTTGAGGTCCTCAATGGTGACTGCCGCCTCGACCAGGCTCTTGTCCGTGACAAGAGATGGTCCAATTTTGAGCTCCTCTGTATCTCCAAGCCTCGCTCCAAACTCCCCCTTGGATTTGGCGGCAAGGCCCTCGTCTGGCTTGTTGATGCATTGAAATCCCGCTCTGATTCCCGCCCGCCCCCGGACTTCGTCCTCATTGACTGCCCAGCTGGTATTGATGCTGGTTTCATCACCGCCATCACCCCCGCCAATGAGGCTGTCCTTGTCACCACCCCAGATATAACCAGCCTTCGCGATGCAGACCGTGTCACAGGACTGCTTGAATGCGATGGGATCAAAGACATCAAGATGATTGTAAACCGGGTCCGGACTGATCTCATCAGAGGCGAGGACATGATGTCAGTTCTTGATGTTCAGGAGATGTTAGGTCTGGCATTGTTGGGAGTGATTCCAGAGGATGCAGAGGTAATCAGGAGCACCAACAGAGGTTACCCACTTGTTTTGAATAAGCCGCCAACGCTGGCAGGTCTCGCATTTGAGCAGGCAGCATGGAGGCTTGTGGAGCAGGACAGTATGACTGCAGTGATGGTTGAGGAGGAGCCAAGGAAACGTGGGTTTTTCTCCTTCTTTGGTGGGTAAATAGCGGATTTTGTTGCATTTCCTTTTTCTGGGTCAGTCACGGAATATGGTAATTTTGAGGACGAATGGATTGCGGATGTTGTTGGTTTCCTTGTGGTTTCAAAAATCTAGCTTCAGTGATTTATTCAAGCAGAAGGAGACGAGAGAAGTATGTGTACAGTGGGTAGGTATTATTTCTCTTTCTCCATTTCAGCCATGCTCTCATTTCTTGGGTTCTTCAAATCTAGTCCTGGCAGGCTGTATTTTTTTTTTTGTTTAGATTCAATGTATGGAACTTCCTTTGGAATTCAGCAAGTTTGTATTTCTATATGTTATTTTTTTAAATGGTTGTATTTCTATATGTTGGTAATGTTTTAGTTAGTCTATGACCTATATCTAAATTTTGCAGCAATTTTAAGCCACATTGTCAATGAGAGCTGGCAAGCAAATACCAAAAACCAAGTTCAAGATACTAGAAGAAAGATAAAACATTCGTGCAAAATAAGAAACAGACTAAAGTCGTTTAATGATGATGTTAGCATCCACAAGAGATCACTTTTTTCTCCACTTCACATCTAAACCTTTGATATCTTTTAGGGGATTTTATATGACCTCTAACACCTTTAATAGGATTTGGAAGTGGAATCCCTTTTGAGATCTCTTGGAAATTTTCTAAAAATACAAGTAAATAGTTTTTCGTTAAGGATCTTTGGAAGAAACTGTTACCATTGGTGACCTTTTATATCGAAGTTGAATTTTAACTAGAGGTTCCACTCTTGTAAATGACCTTTAGAGAGAACCCTTAGTTTTCTATATAAAGGGTGTCTTCATGGATTGAGAAATATATGGAAAAAGGATTCCCTTCTTTGGTTATTCATTGATTTTCTATACTTGATGTTTGGGCATTCAGTTTTCTACTGTGCAGACTAGTGAGTGTCTTAAGGCATTGGATCCGTGGGAAGGATTTTAACGAGTCTACCCACATAGTGGTGAAATCGCTATCTCAAATAAAAAAGGTATCAATGCACCTTGCCATTGATTTCTCTTCATCTTATAAAGAACTCTTCTTTTTCCATTCTCGGTTGTACATTTCCTTAATTGCATTAGTCACCATACTTAATTTTCTTCAATAGTTTGAAGACAAAAACTCTCCTGATGGCATTTCATGGTACAATGCCCATCTTAAAAGAAAAAATAGAGGCAGAAATGAACCTCATTGGTTGAAAATGGAGTTGATGCAATGATTTAGAAGAAAACAACCTGTTTGAAAATATTCAAATATGAGAAGAGTCTATTGGATGAGAACCCATCCTATAATCTCCAGAAAAAAAAAGAACACACACACACACAAGGGGAGAGAGAGATTGAAAATCTTCAAATATGAGGAGTCTATTCGATGAGAACCCATCCTATAATCTCCAGAATAAAGCGTACGCGCACACCCACATAGAAAGAGAGAGAGGCTTGTAGTAGAGGTTGGATTTGGACTTTGGGCATGGTAATGTAGGGACGCCAATGTATCATTAGAAATGAAAAAATGGAGTTCATGTAGGAGAAGTTGATTTTTTAATAACTATCATTTTTTTTCCTAGGGTAAAAACTGAAAATTTCAACTTGGTCACAACAAGCTAAATTCCTATTGCAATCCAATGAATATGTGTGGAAAAAGGTTTTGTTTATAGTGGTGTTAATCTTGATTTTTCGGAAGATACGACTCAGCTACAAAAGAGAGGGCTTGTTTATAATGATCTTTATCAAGAGCAAGCTTCTGTATAATGGACATTCATCTTGATTTCTTGGAAGTTGTGTCTCAGTTGAGAAAAGGGAGAAATTTTTGAAGATGTTGAATGGTGATGAAAGAGAAGTGGGTTGAAGATGAGGCTGATTCTTTGTGACAATGCTCAAGAGTAGTTTGGCCGATTCTTTGTGACCAATGCTCAAGAGGAGGTTGGCCGATACTCTATGAACAATGCTCACCATCAACAAGTGGTTTAAAGAGGAGGCCCATTCTTTGTGACCAATGCTCATTCCTTCATGTCGTGCAATGCTCACTTCTTAATGTTTTCCATGGAGAACTTTGTAAATAATGCAACGAAGAGGTGGTTATTCTATTTTGGCTAGCATGGGACTGTAAAGGATGTCTGATGTGGGCATTAGACCGAATGATGAAAATGAGTGAGGAAATTGCTTCATTTTCGATCGTGACAAAGGTGGGTCCAAACCATCTAATTTTTGCTCCAAAATGGTATCTTTAATACATATGGACCCCACCCATGGACCCGGAGCCCACTTGGGAGCATAACACACCCCACATAAGGGTTTATAAGGCCAAAACCCTACCTTCAAACATGGAAAACGAATTGCACAAGGGTGGAGGCGCATTTTGGCTACTTTCTCTCCTTAGCCATGTGTAACATCTCTGGGCGTGTGCACTCCAACTCTAACAAGGATGGACTCTAAATTCCCCTACAATTCTCACAAGTGGCGCATGAAGGTGGAAGGTGGTGATTGGTTGCGACACCTCACCTAGCTTAGGTAGCAAGTGCCCATTGGATGGTGTCTTTCTCTACCATGGCGTGTGGAATTTAAGCAAGCTCTCCAATGGGTTTTGGACTTCCTACTTGGTTTACAACTCAAGCATTGGCACAAACATGATTGAGTCATGGGTCTTAGGTGGCATTTTCCGAATGGATGTTTTTAGGTGGCTAGGATATAGTTTGAGCAAGGCTTGCACGCCTATGCACCTAGCATTTCTCCTTGTTTTCACTCCACTAGGGTTTGTTTTACCTTTGGTTTTCAGCACCCTAAGCCTATAAATAGAGGCCATGTTTGTAGGGCATCAAGTTTTGGTGCAAATACTTTTCAAGTAAAGTGAAGTTCCAAGTTTGGAATTAAGTATCTCTGGGTTTCTCTTTGAATTTCTAGTTTCTTTGCTTTAATGAATTAAATTATTGCATGCACTTCCACTTTAATTTCAGCACTTAAACTAATTGAATTTGCTTTTTCATTTGGGATTTGTATAGTTCAATTTACTTTGATTAAATTAGAAACTAGCTCACTCCTTAGACTTGCAAGTGCTTGTCTTTGGTAAGGAGCCACTTTGATTCCTCTCGGAGTGAAGGTCAATTTGGTTTATTCTATCGAGGGCTTAGGGAGGTTTGGTACACTATCTTAGCCTTCATCAATGTCTTTGTTCTTGAAAAGGGGATGTTCATGGCAAAAATTTTGCCTTCGTAAGAATGGGGACAGGAATGGAGAGGTAAATACAAGGTTAATAAAGGGGACGTAGGTGGGAGGAGACATGAGAAGGTGGCAAGCGGGGAAAATTGGGTGGTAGCTAATCGGGGGACCTTTGTTGATGTGGTTTAAAGGTATAGATGGTGAAAATGGATAGGGGATTCTGCAACATAAATCATTGATATTTTTGGGGTTGATCTGAAAAAGAACTGTAGCATTTTCCAATCTTTTTCTGATAAGCAAGATTCAAGTGGAGTCTTTTGTTAATATGGTTGAAAGGTTTCTTCCATTCTTAAAAAGTGGAGGAGGTTGTGGTATGTAGGTTGGTGGTGATTTTCTCTTGATCTCTATTCCAACCAAGGTGATCGCAGTAGTGATTGACAAGGTGGGTTATTGTTGGAGGGAGATGTTTGTTCAATTGCAAATTTGGAGGTTGACAAACCAAAAAGGAGGAGCATGGGTCCACTGCTATGGAATTCCATTATAGGCCTAGAATGTGGAAATTATCTAAAAATTTGCTAGAAGAGTAGGATATCTGATTGCAATGGGTCCGTAGAGCTTGAAAATGAAGGACATTAATGTGCTTAGGCTGTTGGTAAAGGTTTATGTCACGCTTTGTTATAGAAGGACTTCCTCCTGTAGATCAATAATCAAGTCCGCAAATTGTAGTTGGTCAGCTTTTGGGGGAGTGCACTTTTTGCAATGACTTTTGCAAAAGGGGTTCAAATCATGTGGTAGGGATGGGGTGTAGATCAATGGGAGCTCGCAAATGTGGTGTCTGTAGATGACAACTTGTGTGTTGCTTGGATGTGGAGAGTGGAGCACCAATTGCAGGAAGACTCACAAGCCTTAGCACATGAATGCAATGCAGCACGTGTGGTTGAGGTTGAACCATTTGTAGATAGGGCTTTGGTAGTTTTTGAGTCGTTGATTACGAACAAGGGAAGAGAAAGGCTAAGGATTGTTGAGGTAGATAACGACACATGCAAGGAGTGATACATGAGAGAAGGGAAAAAGTCTTTTTTTTTTTTTGTCATAAAAAATAAAAGGAAAAAGAAGCTCAAATGGTGTGACAGCTATGGATGACAATTGTGGAGGCTCTTTTTTTAATTTCAAGTGTTTTCTATCAAGATGAGGCAATAGCAGGCATTATCTTGTGAGAATTTGATGGCAATGATAAATTAGGTGAGATGAAGAGGGATGAGGGTATCTTGCTGGGGAAAATTGGAAAAAAGAAATCTTATGTTTTGTATGGGCTCGGGCCTCATGAGGCGGGTCGATCTTTTAGTGGGTGTGAGCCTGGGAACTAGAGGATTTTGGGTCTTTAGTGGGAAGGGCAATGGAATAGTGTGCCAAAGCCTAGCCTAGGAGCCTGTTTTTGTTGAAGGCCATACTGACATGATAAAGGAGGTAGGCGGGGTGCAAAAGGATGGATTGAATCTAGATGCACGTTGATAGTAGGGTGTTGGTAAAGGATGGTTAAGTCATGGAGAACGTTATGAATATCAAAAAGTGTGAGAAAAAAGAAGAGAAGGGAAGGGTTGTGAAGGTGGGCTTTACACAGTGAGGTCTCAACAAGTAGAGCTTCAAGAGGCCCATTTGAGGGAGGGGGTATGCCAATTTGGACATGGCCCATGTTGTGAACATGTAAAGGATTGGGAGGAATCTTGTGAGGTAGATGAAAATAGCTTGGCTCAGGCAGGTAGGTGTCAACGTGCTATAAGAGGGGAGTTACATCAGATGAGGCGATCAAGATGATGAGATTCAGTTCAAGAACAAGGAGGATGTTGAGGTAACATTTAGGTGATTAAAGAAAAAATATTCTAGCAATCTTACAAGAAAGTCAAAAGCAGGGGTTTAAAATTCGGTATCGGCTGATATTTTTTTCTCTTTTTTTTTAAAAAAAAAAACGGCCGATATTACAGCCGAGATATCTGTATATTGGCTGATATTCGGACCCCTGGTCAAAAGGATTGACTTCTTTTGGTCAGCCTTTCAATTGGATAGAGGTGGTAAGAGAGGGTTTTGAGAGATGCGGTAGGAGTTTGATGGGCTAGAGCAATTAGAGGTGCAAGGAAGTTGATGTGAAAGGAAACATCTAATGGGCTTACTTCTCAAAAAAAAAACATCTAGTGCTTGAATAGGAGTCAGGTGATTTTTTTTCTTCTTTGTACACTGTGCTCGGCATTATACAATGTTTTCTACTTGTACCTATTATGATTAACACAATTTTGTTTCCACTACTAAAAGGTGGAAAAATAAAAAATTAAACTTCCAACATTAACTGGTAGAGTTTGTTATTAAAGTCTTAGTACCTTTGGATGGAATGGTGTATGACAACATGAACGTAATAGATTAAATGCCAATGGTATTATTGTAGTACCATCCATTCTAGACCTTGAAATAAGCAATTGATCCACTCATTCTTATCAGAGTGGTGGCCTTCCTAAGATCCACTTCCACCTTTCTATGACCTGAATGGTCTTTTCTGATGCTCTCCTTTCATTACATGTTTATGGCTTGAAACTTTGGAGTTGAAATTGTAGCAAACAGTGAATGGATTGTGCTATCCTAGGGGGATATACATGGAGGACTCCAAGATAAGTTTCCATGGACATGGTATTGATGAAGGCTAAGATGGTACTCTGTGAAGAAAATCATGTTAATATTTTGAGGTAGAACTCATTCTCAAAAGCTAGCCATTGAGAGGAGGGTGCCTCAAGTGTTACATAGAGTCATTGGTTTTTCAATCCAGGCAACGTGAGACTTTTTGTCAACTTCACACCCTCTCTCACGTGCAATTGCTGCACATGAAGATAACTGCCAAACCTGCTTTTGATACCATGAAGAAAACCATGTTAACATCTTGAGGTAGAACTCACTCTTTTGAGTTGAGAGGAAGCTGCCTCAAGTGGTATATAGAGTCGTTGATTTTTCAGCCCATGAGATGTGAGACTTTTTACCACTTCACAACTTGGACCTTTCTTATTTTCCTGTCTTCATCAAAGACTTAGTTTCTGCGGTAAACACTTGTTCATGGAGCAGCATGTAATCTAAGATTGGGTGTTTAAAAATCTTCAGGCATAGTTGGTGTTTTGCACTAGTTGATAGCTGCCTGCTCAATCCCAAGCAGATCCTCCAATGCTCATTGCTGATGTCAATTTATCTTGGTCCTGTGGTGCATTACTTCCCTATGAGCTGAAGGTTTGTAGCCTTATCCCATTACCTGAGAGAGAGAGCTTGGACTGTCTCCCTTTAGTTATCTTAGGGGACCTGCTCATCCCTGTGAATGTGAGTTCAGTTTACTTTCTGTGTACCTCATCTCTATTTTTTGGTTTGCCTTAACCTGGCTTCTGGTGATCATAAATTCTGGTTTTTCTATCCTATTTGGCTTATATTCTTTAACCATTTGTTTTTGCCGGTACTATTCCAAATTCTTTTGCGCACTTATGGATGGATGTTTGGCATATTGGCCCTTCAATTGGAAGGATTGAATCCTTGAAAATGATTCAACTTGCTATAGCATGTGAAATATGGAAGAAAAAGAAAGATTTTTCTGGACATCGCATCCTCATGGGCTTCCTTGATGGCAAGGATCACAACTAAGTTAAATATTGGGGTCTCTCAACAAAAGTAGTGCTTTGGGATCTGGGTATCTGTGGGCCATGAAGCAATTGTGATTACTGGTGTTGGAGGGGAGAATTGAAAACCTTGCAGGATGAAAGGCCTTTCGAACTGATTAATTTATATTGTATGTGATGATTGTATTCATTTCCACTCTAATTTAATTAAATAGTTAATGCCGTTATCTCCCAAGAAAGCCTTCTACTGATCAGAACCTGTTTTCTCCTCACGTTTAGGGATGATCTCATGTCTTCTTTGTGTTGCTTCCATCATTTATGACACCCAGAGACTTCAATGGAGCAGTATATCAGGATCACTTTGTATCCAGTACTTCATTTTTATGTTTTAAATCCATTTCCCTTATCATACTCATGGCATGCCTATCAGTATCAGCATCTCTCATCATCAAAGTCACCATCTAGTTAGGAGAAACTTTCTCATCTTAGGTGCTGAGCTTTCAATATGATTGCAATGGCAGTGGGTATCTACTTTCATCTTTTGTAGGTATTTTCACTTCTAACAGTTCCTGCACGAATTTTATGAGGATAGTGCTTCTTAAATGGATGACATGCTACCCTGAAATATTGTTCTGTTTCACGGTAGATGATACTAGAACATTCTGTACGTAGAGAGGCTGAATTTTTTGTTTTCCTCAAGCAATAAAGGAACGACATTCCACATGATTCTAAACTCAGTCCTCTGTCGGGTGTTAAAGAGTATAAACTTCAGAACCTACTATATTCTGCTATGATAAACTCTGTTTCAAAGCCAAAGCTGAAGAAAGAAGGAAAAGATAGACAGAACAGGAAAAAATAATAATTTCCATTGACCATGTAAGGAACTAAAATAGAGTAAACTACTTACAAAGAACTTAGGTCGACACAAGTAAAATGAGCCCAAATTCTCTTCTGCATACTCGTAATATAGTCCTAAAGATAATAATCATCTAATTTTTTAATTTATGTGTGGAAAATCGCAGGATACTTAGTATAAAACTTTCAATGGTGGACTTCTACCCTTAAGGCACACCAAGATTAAGTAATAGGGGCTTGAATCCGTGACCTCTTGCTTTATAAGATGGGATGTAATAAGCTAAGCTACAACTTGTGGGTGATTGAACCAACCACTTTTAAATCAAATCATTACATAATGAGCAACATTTCACTATTTGTAGTATTTAAAAAGGGCAGAAGCTTCTGGAATGCTTCATAGATTTGGTGACATGTAGCAAGAAACTCACCATCTTGAGTCGAGTCTTTATTGACACGTGGCTTAAAATGGTAGGTTGATGATTCCTCATTTCTGATTGATTTGAAGGAAAATCTCTCTAACTAATTTTGATCCATCTTAGCTAAATATTCAATTGCTGATTCATACATGTATGAGGACAGTACGTGAGAATATTTCTAAAAGACAGCAACATGTCAATATATCACTTAACCATAGATTTTAATTTGTTAAAGGAGTAAATTCCTAAAGAGACCTTAAGCAACATTCTTCTCATGGAACTCTTAAAAGTCACCCAAGCATTCAAGAGACAAACTTCTCAATCTCAGGTACCACCTTAAGCTTGAGGTCTGCTCATACAAGTTGTTGTAATATTATGGTAGCAATTCTCTCACATGCATTTTGTTTAATCCGATATAGGTTTTACTGTATTGCCTATTTTACCCTTCGAACCGACTTGTCAAATCCTTAAAATCGGCTCGTCGGATCACTGACCCTTCCACTGCAGTATAAATCGACTAACTGACTAGCTGTCCGGATCATTAACCGGCTCACTGAATTTATCTAAGTGAGACTATTTTTTCATATAGACCAGCAAATCGGATCACTGAAATCAACTCACTGACCAGATCGCTGATTTTTTTAAATGTTTTCGCACAGCAGTGGAAGAGTAAAATAGACAATATCTTAAATTCCATATCTCATTGCATAAAATGTCTGTGGAAAGATCGTTATTCTAATATTATAAATATTATAGCCCCTAAGCCTTCTTGTCCGAAAAGACTATTAAAAGAAAAAAGGGAAAACGTGGAATGGGCAGAAGCAATGTATCATTTCCATATTTGTAAAATCACAAATATCAAATGTCATGTTCTGCCTTTTTCCTTTTATTAAAAATATCTGAAACTTCCAAGTTCTGCTTTGGAAGTCCCGAGTCGGCCGGGGGCCCTGGCCTGGACAAAGCCGGTGGGTTTATTCAATGCATGAGACACGATGGCGTGTTATGTTGTCATTGGTTCAAGGGACGGAATGTGCTGGCCTGTTCTTCTGCTTGGTCTTCCCACGACTGAGACGTTTGCCCAACGCAAACGCCGGTGGGTGGCCCCAGCCCTACCTGCTGCTCGACTAGAGGTGGCTCGTGACTTGTCCACTCTCCACACACTCGACGAGGCCAACGGGCCCCAACACCATATACCCACTCTCTCCTTGACGTCCACGTATTACTTGCATTTCTTCTCTTCTCTGCTTGAAATTTCCGTCCATTCCTTATCTTGGCTGATGTCTGGGTACTTTTTACAAGCATGTTGGATGATTGGATTGCACACTCACAAGGCTCGGCCAATCAAGGCGTGGCACGTAGCTCTGTGTCCTCAGCCTCCTAGTCCTGAAGCTCCACTTCCCAATTGTTTATTCCATTGTGATTGGGCCCATTCCTGTGTTGCACAATCCACATGGGCTACGTGTTCACGGGAACTTGAGTCCACCAGAAAAGCGAAAAGGGTCGAATAGTTTTAGTAGGGAGGAGACGGTGTGGGATTTCATTATAAAAATCACAAGTTCGCCAATGAAAATATGGGGTTATTTGTCAAATTTTTAAAAATTTAATTTTGTGAAGAAATTTTTTGGATACAATTTATGTTGTTCATTGACTAAACTTTTCTCTCTCTCAAAGAAAATGAAAAATATCTTATAACTTTAAATAAAAGGAGAAAAAATTGTTTTCATTCTTCATTTTTTATTAAAACATTGATAAGTTGGGTTAAGGTTAGGATAAAATATCATGGAAGTTATGGCGTGGAGAAAACAATTGCCGCGTCCTTTCCTAGCAAGAGATAGGAGGTAAGAGGTAGGTCATCGACATGTTTTGATCGTAGTTTCTTTTTCTCAATAACACAAGTTTCAGTCTTCTAAATGGCTTTTGTTGAGGTAAAAGATGAGCTTTTTCATTATTCATCTGTTGTTTTTTTTTAAACCAAACTAGTTAAGTGTAATTTTTCAACTGTTCAATACTGATTAATCTTTGGAATATGTGTAAACTTCTCAATCTGTATAGGTTGAAGAGTGACCCTTCTTGTATTGTAGGTTATTTGATTTCAAGACCTCCAACACACAAAGGTGAAAATTGATCATTAAGCTAACTCCTCTGGGTTCTCTTTCTCTGCCATTTATCTTTTCAAGTAACGATTTTCTTTTCCACTAAAAAGAGAATAATCCCTCCTATTCTTTTCTCGTTTTTTAAAGATTAAAGTACTCTTGTTAGAATATCTGATTAATCTTTAAAACATGTATAAATTTTTCTATCTACATATACTAAATAATATTATAGAGAATAATTCTTTTGTATTGAGAGTAATTTGAATCAAAGTTCTTTCATATCTCAGTGAGATTCTCTATACATCTTATTATTAAATGGGTGATGAGTCTCCTAGTTGTATTATTTAGGGATTTTTTTTCTTTCTCCAATTCAATTACAAATGATAATTTAAAATTGTAGTGTGTTTCAATTCTTGGTCATCCTGGAAGTACAAATGCATCAATCTCTAGACCTAGTTTTCAGAAAGTCAGTTGCTTCTGCTGTGCTTCATCCAAAGTCCAAACAGAACCTGCAGCTATAAATCATAACTTCTTATTTAAAGTCCATGTGGATTACATCATACATTTGTTTTATGCCCTTTGTGACTCTCACATACTCTAATACAGTGAGCTGTGAATTTCACAATATCTTAGTTACCATTAATGTTGAAGAGGATGATCACATGCTTATATTTAAAATTCTGTGCACTTCAGTGATTTTATAACTTGTGAATTAGATTATTGGTGGATTGAGACTCAGGAATTTCAAATGGAGTTTTATATAGAAACTCATATTTAAATGTGTACTTTTGTTATTTGTATGAGAAACATATAGGATATCAATTAAAATATAATTTTTCTTATAATTATTCAGATCTTTATTTTAATTGCATTACATAAGCCAATTTCAGTCTAACTATTTCAATCAATATTTTGAAAATGTTGAAATATATAGAAGCTTTAATAAATAAAAATATTAATAAAACTGATTTTCGAGAGATTAGTTGGTGACCCATAATAGGCCCTGCTGAGAAAGCAAGGTTTGCTGGCCAATTGCCAAATACGGTATAGAAAGTATTTTATCATCACCTTAGAAATTATATATCATCTTTAATGAATTATTTTTGACATGTTGATCTTTTCACCGTTATCAATGATAGAACAGCTTTATCCATTTATGATGAATGAAATTACTAAAAAATAAAATTGAAAAGGATGATCAAATGCACAATTAGAGATATATCTCATTGAATGGAATGATGATGAGTTTGTAAAAAAGGCCTTTATTTCAGTCTATCAAAAATTCATTGATTGGATCCATCAAGTGACGTTTCTGAAGGTCAAAAGGTTTAAAGATTAAAAAGTAAATTAAACTAAATAAATTTTGAAAAAGTTGAAAATTATGACTAGAGTAATTCAACTAAAGTGATTTTTAAGTAGACTGTGTATTCAAGAAAATACATTTTCTCTGTTACTTTCACTATCTCATTTGGTAGATTTATATCTAGATGTGTGAAAATCGGAGTTCAACCTAAAATTAGATTGTGGAAAGGAAGTGAGATTGTGCAAGGAAAGAAGTGGGAGACCGTTGACAATTTTAGTAGGCCGACAAGCACCTTTCTCCTCATTCCATCACTTCCACTTGGCCAAAAAGTGAGGTATAGCTCAAATGGTTAGATTATTTGGAGCCTGGATTTTTCTGGTCAAAGTCTATCTTATCTTTATCATTATTTTTCTTAGTTAACAATAATTGTTGTTTTACCAATATCTACGAGTTCGTCAATTTTCTTTGTCCATCATAGAAGGAATAAAAATAAGGTAACTCGATAGTATACTATTTGTATATGCTTATTAGAATTTTTAGTGGGAGTTTGCAGATTCAATCTCCTATAGTTTAACTTTAGTGTACTTTAAAAATAATGGGCTCATCTGTGGAAGTTTTAGTAAGATTGTCTCTGAATTTCTCACACGTAAATCAAAAAATCAAAAATGACTTACACTTGTATTATGTGAACTCAAGATATCATTTACAGCAAGAGAGAGAAAATTTGACTGTTCCCTTTTCTTCTACCTTTTTAACTTCAATTACAATAGTACAGTACATGAATACATAACAAAGCTATCCATTTCTTTTCTTCTTTTTCTACATCCTTTCTAATGTAATCAAATCAACATCGTACCCTACTTCTCTATCAAACAATCATAGTTGAAATACAAACAACATCATCAGCTGCTTAGTTTGAAGCACTGGATCGCTTAATTCTCTTATCAACCTCCTTGTCCAACTCCTCAATGCCTCCCACCTCCTCCACCTCCTGCAAAACACAAAAGAGAGCAATTTCAATCTCTATTGGTTGTCTGAAATCTGAGTATCCTTCCAACAGAAGAAGCTCTATTGAGTATTAAAGAAACCCACCCTAGGTCCTAAGAACAACCCATATGGCACTCCATTGAATTTGTCTGAATGATGGATCTGTTCACAGAAAATTACATTAAAGAGCAATTTTATAAACAATGGAATATCTACAACCCCAGAATTGATGGTTTTAACCTCACTAGCTGCAAGGTAATTTGGTCATACAAGAACTTACGATGACCAAATTACCATGTGTTGATGGAAATCATCAATTATAGGGCTTAGAAATAAATCGCTCCCCAAAATTTAACATTTTATTTACTTGGTGTGCAGCAGCAACCCTACGTAAATAGGGAACGTCGGCAATGGGTCCGACCGGAAATCTACGGTGGACGAGCCCGTCGTGGATGAACATATAAGCCATGCCAAATACGGTGATTCCTAACCCCTGCCATTAGAGAGACACAAGAACCAGTTAAATCTAACCAGATTTTGGGGCGGGCACAATTTGAAGGAGAAAGAAAGAGAAGGTATTACAGAGCATTTGTGATGCAATTGAAGAAAATAATTTAAAATTTGCAAGAACATGTAGAAGAAATAGAAGTGGTCAGTGCAGCATCAATTTTAAAATGAATAATTCCTTCGAGAGATTAAACAAACAAGAATCCTTTTTTTTTTAGCAAAGTATTCGCGAGTGCTGTTATCGTCACATATGTAAGTGCTAATCATCATCACTCACAAATAATAATAGCAATAATTTGGAGAGTAGAATTATGTTTACTTATAAAAAGGTTCAGTCTTTTATTTTATTTAGGGTAAGAAAAATACGTCTTTCACCTTATGAAACAAGTTCTTTTCATTGTAATGGGATTAGATTATATACTTTAATTAATAAACTATTAAAACAAACATGTGGCATAATTTTTCACTGAATAAAACACAGATATTCACATCAAATTTCTAATAATATCTAAGAGATTCTTTTGTTTTAGTTGCCCATACGTTTCAAAAATGCAACGTAAAAGACTTTCTAACATGCGGCTCAGTCGTTTTCACGTGATCACATGTATCCATCTGATGAAGTTGATGACTGTACGAATAGAATTCGGAGTTTGGTCAACGTTCAATTGATAGCACTGATTGACGACTTTAGACTTTTTCTTTACTGTGGGGCCCCACTCGCACAGAACAGCATCCAAGTGGGTCCCACTTAAGCAAGATGTAGGAACCCAGCATAACTTTGGTGTATATTATTGAATTTGGAGTTTTACACTTGATATTTCGTATACAGAATTTTATACGTAAATTAAAAAAATAAAAAAAATAAACCAGAAAAGTAGAGATAGAAACTTTTTGTACTCACAGCACCAAAGCAGAGGCCAGGAATTAGGCCTTTGTTGAATAATCCGTAGGAGAGCAGTGCGATTGCAGGAACGGCGTTTATGGTGGCGAAAACGTCGTTCAGCTCGAACGGCCCGTCTCTCGGCCTATGGTGAGACTGCACCGACACCGAATTGCGCACGTTTAGCTCCACTCAATACTCAACCACCCCACAGGCGCAGGTTAGCCCAACCCATGATAAAAATTCTAAAGAAATTTACAAAGAAGAAAAAAAAATAAAATTACCTCATGCATATGCCACAGAGAGGCATGCCACAGCGCTCTGTGCGCCCACCTTGCCCAGAACTCCATCCCCACCTGAAACCACCCAAAACCAATAAGTACCCGCCACTTTAAATTACAAAAAATACCCTGTTTTAATCCAAAATTATTAAAAATGAGCGTTTAGTCTGTTAATAACGCAGCTTATTTGATTTGCACGCTATTTTGCATGTCATATTGTTTTATTCTTTTCCATTCAATGAATCAATCAATCTGCCATACACTTTCTTTTAAACAGAAATGAAGTCCATGTGAAAGTTCTCTGTATCCACATTCTCCGTCACCTTGCCTCCGGCCTGTCTTCTTAATCCTCTTTATTCAGCAAAACACTTTAAGGACTCCTGATTACTAATGTTTTAGGAATAACTGAGAGAGAATACAAAGAAAATTACAGTGTGGCAAATGGTTAAATGTGACTAACAGCTCACATTATAATTGTCAATTATTATAGGTTTAGTCTATAGAAAATTTTATTAAATTAATTATGAGTGCTGATTCTAAATAAATGAGATAATGAAAGATATCAGATATGCAGAAGCAAAAAACTTACCGCGGCACCAACCGACAAAGCGAATGTACCAAACATTTCGGAAAATGGAATTTCTCCTCCCTGTGAGAATCGCAAATATAAACGCGTCTAGAGAAATGGAATATGGAAACAGAGACGAAGGGACAAAAGGGAGAAGGGGAAAAAAAAGGAGAGAGGGACAAAGAAAGACCTCCATTTGCCATGCGAATCTGTAATACACTGCAACAATGGCCATCGACGTGATTCCGAAGCTCGACATCATAGCGGCGACGAGATAGGTGTACCGCTCGGATCTTCTCCTGGCCATTTTTTCCGCAATACGAGCGGCTGCTATTAACTTCTCGTCTTTGATACTGGGCTCTATCTCAACTTCATCTTTAATGGAGCTCTGTTTTTTCTTGTACGCTGTAACGAAGCAGACGCTCAAGTTCCTGCTCCTCCTGGGCGGAAAAAAGTTGTCGGTTCCTCTCCGGCGAGTGATAGGGGAGAAAAGGAGGATACAGTCGCCCGTTGCAGATTTGGTTTTCGAACCACCGAGTGGGTTTAGGCCAAAACTGCATGCTCCGATGCTCGTAGCGGCGGAAACGCCGGCCACCACCATGGCTCTTTTGTTAAGAATCGAGAAAACAGAGACCGAAACTGAGAGAGAGAGTTTGCAATGGTTGCAATGAGAGGGCAGGGCCTCTTAATGAATCCGGATCCTCAATTGCTGAATTGTCCGGTCATGAGTGAACGCTCCTCCTTTGACGTCACGATAGCACTGCCATTAGCATTTTTTTTAATACCGTTTGCCGATTTATTCCAACATTTCTCTCGTGATTCAATAATTTTATTAAATTGAAACATATTGTGAAAATATCTATTATGAAAAATAATTTTCATTTAAATATTCTTTTTATTTGATTTAAATAAATAAAATTAATAAAGATTAGAAATTGTCACTTTACCTCAAGGGATTGGCTTGAAGATCAAGAAACCCGCCTTGTGAAATGGAGTCTTGAGTTTCACTCTCCGTATATTTAAGTTGTGCGTATAAATTGGGAGATTTACATATTTTATAAGATTAATCTCTGTCTCCGATGTAAGATGGGGATACCCATATTATCCAAAAAAAATATGTATCTTAAGTTTAAAATCAAATGGTTTTAAATATTTTTTAAGTTCTCATAATGACAACTTGTTTGATTTTTTAAGGTTAATGGATCTTAATTTATTAAAAAACACTCACTCCGTCTCATTTTAGTTTTCTCATTTGAAAGATATTTATCTTTCAAGGAACTCTCTATATAAGACTAGTCCTCTATGTGATCTTATCCATTTTCAACACACTTTATACTACTCTTATATAAATGAGACAACTATTTTGGGACAATTCCAAAATCCACATAAGACAATTAATTTGGTACAAACGGAGTATTATTTATTCAAATTTGAATAATAAGAACTTGTGACTCAACTAGATCGATGTTAGCGAGACTACACTTTCATTTTTATCAAAGCTATGAGAGGGCTCGGTATAAATTTATATATTTAATTGAATTAAATTGGTATCTCAAAAAAAAATTAGTTAGGTATAATAGAATTTAATAAAAATTGGACTCACATGGATCTAACTTAAAATAATCAACTGAAGATATTAAAATAGTATATCAAGATAGCAATAGATATACCAATAATATGAGTTTAATATCTCAAATAGGGACACAATCTAGGTGGTAGATTGGATTAAAAGTTAAATCTTAGGTCATTTATATTTTATTCAAATCATTATTTTTCATCGAATTCATATTTTGAAATCTTCAAGCTCGTCATAACCTAACCCAATTTTAAAACCTCAAATAATTTTTTATTTGGGCCAATCAATTTGAATCAAGTTAAATTGAATGACTGATCAATTCATTAATTACGTCTATTTATATTGTGTTGGAATGTTTTAACTTTAAGCAAAGAGTCATCCATAAACCATGACTCGATTAGACTATTTTATATAATAATCATCCACGGGCAGCATAACTCAAAAGGTTCCTTTTTAGAACTTTTACCGAAAGAAATTCATAAAAATTATTAAAAATTGGATAAATCATTTTCAAAATAAGTTAAAGCATTAGGGCTTTCTGGAAAACATAGCCTGACCCAGACTCAATAAAAATTTCAATACAAAATCATCTTGGGCTAACATTTTAAATTAAGACCAGATTATGTCGATTTCTTGGTTCAAATCCGGCCAAAATATTTAACCCAATTGCCTGATAAGAAGTGACAAATGGTCGGGTCGGGTCTGGCTGAATTTGGCTTAAGTTCGTTGCATACTTGCCTATAATAAAAAACTTTTATATCTTTTTTATGAATAGAAGTACCGACATTTGGTACATACTGGAAAGTTATGTACTTATCACCTTTTAATTGATCTATCAAAAGTGTTCTCCTTAATATCGTTGTATACATAAAATAGGATTTTTAAATAGAAATGATTACTGACAAATATTTTTTAAATATTGACTCTATATTGATAAATAAATGCAGTTTAAAATTGACTAGAATTTATTTTTCAAAAAAAAACCCTTTTATATATATATATATATATATATATATATAACTTTGTATGTTTGCGTAACATAAAATTCATGCACGAACCCACCATTCCTGTTAGAATAATGGAAGTCGGCAAGAGATGCACTGCTTATTCCTTATTCTGCCACACGATGAAGCTTACCATATGTATGACGTTTTTAAGCAGCACTGCACCAACTTAAATAAGTGCAAGAGAAGTGTGTAGACTCTGGAACTATATTCAATATAGAGTTTTAAAATCTTTTTTTTTTTTTTTTTAGACCGAGGGGAAACTCTTGAAAACCTGTCTATTTGAGAGACTTTGAGTATTTGGTATGATCCAATTTTATAAAAAATAAAATGCACTGAAGTGATGCAGGCTAATTTGGATAGTTTTCAATTGTTAAAAGAAAAATATGAAACGAGATCAAGGAAGATTCGGGCAGATGTACATTGCCATCGATGACAATAATAGCCAATAAAATATTAAAAAAAGAGGCTATGATACGATAGAATTAAAGAGTTATAAAAGATCATTATATCATACGGGACTAACTCAACTGAGTGTCTACGTTGTATTTTTTTAATAATTAAAGTATTCACGCTTTTTAGAGTACCTGACTAGTCTTCACAATATCTACAAACCTCCCTACCTCACACATCAAACAACTATAACTATCTGCGTTGTTTACAGTATGAACTTTGGAACATAGTGTGGTTTGATTTCTCAGTTGTATTTGAAATTTGAGTAAGTAAGAAATTTTGGGTCAATGAGAATAGCTACTGTAAGGCATTAATAAAACCAACAATTCCAAGCCCCAATTTGTCATTAATTGGGCTGAGCTGGACCTCAGCTCATCCCTAACCCAACATAGAGGTGACGTTTGGCAGACATTTGAAACCTGTGAGGTGGAGCCGGTATAAATTTTCTTGCCAAGTTGTCAGTCTTCGGTTGGGCTAAGGTCCACTGATGTTTGAGCTATGGTCCAAGAGGCCATCGTTGCATTTGTAAGTTGTAACACAGACTTGATCTGGACTCAGGCCATTCATTTTCTGGCCCGATGTGGGTCAAGCTGGACTCAGGCCAGCTTCGCTTTAAAGTATTTGTGTGGGCTAGGCTAGGCTTGAACTAGAGTATAAAATATTGGATTGGGCCTCACTATGGCTTGGCCTGACAGAGGAAGGCTCATTTGTAGCACCACCCTAGTAGTGGATGAGAAATTGGGAATCACTGTGATGGGCAAAATAAGTTGAGCAGTAAATGTAACAAAAACATAACCACATTTACCATTTCTAAGTTGCATCCAATACCATTCCTATCATTCATTTTCAAAGACATAATTCTTGCAAATAGGGCAGAATAAAAAAAAAATCTTATGTGCCTAAGGGTTTTAATATACAAATTTCTATTTTTAAGGATGATATGTAAAATTTCCATGGCCTTGGGGGCCATGAAAGAAGTTCCTAAGGGGTCAGGAGTCTACTTGTAAAATTTGGGCCTTGCCAAATTAGACTCGACTCAACTCGACATGATGCCATACTGAGAGACTTGATCCATTCTAAGCAAAACTTGAGCCAGTTAGGGCCCGGTTGGGTAGAAAAGCTGGACTCTGGGGAAGACTGAAACGAGTCCAACTTCTGAATTGGAACGATTACCGTGCCAATCTGATAAGCTATGCCATATACTAGATTGGAGAACTCGTTGATATTCAAATGATATTTGAATCTCCTAACCATTAAAAAAAAATGATGTTTGAATCATAACCTTGATGTGTCCTACAAGTAGTGAGCTCACCCGTGGAGGTTTTACGCTTGGTATCTCGCAGTCTCCCACATGTAAATTAAAAAAAAAATGATGTTTGAACTTTGAATCATAATAACATAGCTTACTGTAACTAATCTCAAATAATAAATTAGTTTGTTCAAATAATTCGTGATTTGATTTGTCAAATAGTTTAATGTTGATTTAGAATAGTTTACAAATTATGTCCATACTTCTAGTTTTATTCATATGTAAAATATTTTATAATTTTATACTATATTTTAAAATGTTCTTTTTTTTAGAGTGAATGTCTTTATCTAAAAAAAGAATTCAATTTTTTTAAAAGTTTATCACCACAAGTTGTAAGGAATGTTCTTCATTGTTCTATCGAAAACAGAAGATAAGCGCAAAGCCCGGGATAGAAAAAAAAACTGCAAAAACAGGAAAAGAAGGCCCAGGAAAGCGGGCCGCCGACATCCCGGGCAGGCCAAGGAAACAAGACAAAAGAAATGATGAAGCCCACCCATCATGCCAGGAAACAAAAGCAAAGCAAAATAATAAAAAGAAATATGTAAAGCCCACAGCGCAAGCCCAGCGGCAAAGGGAACAAGAAGACCAACTATCGTGGAGGAGTATCATCAGGGTGGGACGGTGGGTGGACCAAAAGCCCGCCGCTGATGCAAGGCCCCACCCAATCAGCAAACACATTTGAGACACGATCCAAGAGCTGGGAGGGTAACCTGCTGATACACTTGGAAGAGAAATTAAAAGCCCCTAAGTTTCAGCAAAGCTCAAACCCCAATATGGCCTATTGGATATGACAAGACCTGAGCCCACCCAGTTAGAAGAATGAGAAGCCCGGTCCTTGTGTTGAAGCCCATATGCAACAGTGACACATTTGATTGGCTAACCCAAATGAGGGGTCGAAAATTCGGCCGAAGTTTCATATCAGGCAAGATCTTTCTCTCTTCAAATTTTTTTTTTTTGAAATCTCAGTTGCTTTTTTCTTTGAAAAAACTCATTTTAAAAAAAACAAAAAAGCTGTTTTTTATATATATATATATATATATCGGCCGATATTGACCGATATCGGCGCCTACAATCGATATTATTTTTTTTTTTAAAATAGAAAAAAATCGGCCAAGATTTATACACCTGAGCCGAATATACTGCAAAGTGCAAGAGTCCTTCTAAGTCATAACATGACCTTCATTACAAGTATTTCAATATTATGTCAGAACTAGTGTTGGTCACTTGATTTCAAAGGAATTACAAATAGTCCTATTAAATTTTTAATCATTCATACAGTGCAGTGACAAAGAACGGCTCCATTTGATAACTGAAATTGCTGTTTAAGTTGCTTCTGAATGTATCCAACAGAGGCATATAACCAAATGCAGTTTTCCACTTAATTACTCATTACTCAACAAAGACAGATGCAAATTATTTCCCCTCTTCTTTGCTAATTACCACATACACACTAAAGAACTTCATTATCAGCTAATGAACTGATAAGGTTCGTAGAAAGGCCCGTCAAATTAATAGTTTGGTATTTGAACTACCTCCTTGTGTGCTAACGTGTGGGAATCAGCTATGTATACAAATTATTCATCGATTACAATATTTAATTAGGCTATTAAAAATATTAAATTCAAATATAAAATGTCAATTTTAGATTAATAGGATAAATTACTTCGATAAGATGATGACAAATTCATCTAATCATATTTTTCTAATCAGATAATGTCTTGGAATCAAACTCCGTCAATAAAGAAAGGGTCACTCACCTTAACTTTATATTCTATGTATGGAGATCGAGAAGTTTACACATGTCATAAAGATTAATCAGGAGGAACGTTTGAATACTTTGATCTGAAAAAAAAGGAAAAAATCCCTTTAAGAAAAGTTATTACCTCTGATTTAAGGACATTTGGTACGAAGTAAAGGCCCAATATATGGATGAGGAGTTGAGGATTGGTTCCCCACAGTCCTGAAAGATCCAGTGACCTTGTAATTAAATTTAATAAATTATTCTTATAAATTGACTCTTGACAATAAGTATCACTTGAACACACAACCCCCATAGCTACAGCAGTATAACACAAATTTACATGTCGTTCCTTTCTAAGCAAAATTCTCTGTCAAATTCAACCTTTCAATTCAATCAATATATAAAAAAAAAACCTCTATATCAGAATTTCAGCTATCTGATATAAAAATTAGAAAATAAATAATTTCTTAAAATTATAAACTTTTAATTCTAAAAAAATTAAATCAATAGTCAAATTGATAATATTTATATTTATATAATAAATTTAAAGATTTGAAGGGTATGGAACTTTTATATTCCCTTAGATCAAAACATTTTATTTCATTTAATGATGATTTATACACATTAGAGTATTCATTTTTAAGATAATATATATATTGAATATGCTATAATAAGTGGCTGTAGCATCTGCTTCAGAGGTACTCGAAATTGTCATGTAAGAATAAGAGATTTCTGCAAGTTTGGATTCGAGTTTTGAATTAGATGATTCTATTTCTTCCCTTTTTCTCCACGGATGCAAAAAAATAAAAGCAACATGGAGAAAGAGAGATGCCATCTTTTCAATCTCCACTTAATTTTTTCATTGTCAACCTTCAAAAGATCGTAAAGGGAAGAATAGATTAAAACCCTAATTGCCAATCCTCCACTTCAGATGATGATCCTCTCTTTCGCTCTCCGATTCAGGTACTTTCAGCTTCTATTCTCCTGATTTCTAGTTCTTCAACAGAGATCAAAACCCCCTAAAATTCTCCATTTCTATGATTCTCTGAAGCTTTCTGAAGTTTTTTTGATGTTTGTAGTCTCTTTCTCGACATGGATTTTTTATTTTGAGCATGAAATGATTGTTGGGTTTCTTACTTTTCATTTCAGATGATTCCGTTGGGAGGATAGCTTTTCTTTTGTTTTGGATTTCTTCATTGCCAAATCTTTCCGTCCAGTCAGTGGAATCATTTGTAGATTATTTCGGGGTAGAGAATGCAGCAGATTGATATCGATTCATAGAATTCGCGAGATTTTTTCTTGTTGTGGTTATTTTTGGAGGCGGTCGTATGATGATGGAATGATTGGTGAAATTTACGAGAAAACTGAATGCTGAACATTTTTTATTTTGATACTTTGTGTGGGTGAGGATTTTATTTTGTTTTTTTTTTTTTTTCATTTGCATTCGGGTCGACTAAAGGAGTGGGTGATAACAATGGGCATATGAGGTAACTGGCCTTTGATATAAAAATTTCAAGAATCTACCTGTTGGGTGTGGCGTTGGGTGGCTGTCTCTGGCGTTGTTGAAGTTCCTGTGCATCTCGATAAGCTGTTCTGCCATAAACAGTTTCAGGGTTCTGGAGAATGAGTTTGGAAAGTGAAGAACAATCTGCACCAGCACCAACGATAGAGAGTAAACATGAATCTCAGAAGTACCCACTCTAATTCGAGTATTCCTTTTGTGTTTTCAGTTTGTAAAAAGTTTTGCTGTTTCTGTAGCCACTAATTTTTTTTTTTCCGAATAGGTTCAGACAGTCCAGAATTTCATATACAAGAGATTTTCTTTTGTCCCTTTGTGAGTTGGATATCTGCAAAAGGTTGCCTGCTGGATTTGATGCTTCAGTAATTCTGAGGTATTTTACTTTGGAAGATTAAATATAAACTCTGGTTCCCATTTTCCACATTATTTTATGAAGTAAGAATACTCTCATCAATAATCTGTAGACTTTATTGACATTTCCCCCCCCCCAACTCTTTCCTCTTCCATGTTGGGTTTCATTTTGTAATCAGTGAACTTGAGGATGCTTCCCAGAATGAAACTGAGCGGCAAAGAATTCCTGGAGGCTTATCATTACAAAGGTATGGTTCAACTCCACTAAATAGAGCAGATAATTCAAGCTACACTCGAGGAAGTCACGGAAGGTGGGATACCCGTTCTTCTGGGTCAAATGACAGAGATGGAGACTCACTATCTGATCGGGATTCAGTTACACAAGGTTTGTTGTTGGATCATATTTATATTGATAATCTGGTGGTACTTTTGTTTTACTACTTTGCTATATTGTTGTTGGTCAATGGTTCTCAAGTTGTGTTCCCATTTGATTTAATGGAAGTAGATTTCCTAAGGTTGACATGACCCATTATTCTTCATTCTTAATAGCTTTACTCATTCAAAATACAATTAAGATTGTTGTATGGCCAATGGAAATGGACTTCCATTGTTCAACAATTCAATGCAGCATGAGTGGTAAGAGTTAAATCCCATGTGACAGAGACCTCAGAAAAATCCTTGAGAGATGTAGCATATGATTTGGTTTCTGTGTTGTCACTGACCTAGCTAATTTATTTATTTATTTGATTGAGATGGTGACATGACTTAAATCCACAACCTTTTATGGTTGAAAGAACAAGCACTTACCAGCTGTGCTATAGACCATTGACCCAAATTGAATGAAATATTCGTGATGTTTATAACAAACAAAAAATTTCAAGAATAACTAGTCATCTACGGCTCAGCTTGACAGGAAGGATCCTTCTATTCCATTGGGCCTTAAGCATTTGAGAGGATCACCCATCAAGGGTGTGTTAAATGCTTCAATCTCATGCACAGTGTCTGGCTAATCTGCTCATCATAACACGTGGCATTTATCTATGCCTGTTGGAACTGTCTTTTTCTTCTTTTTTTCTTTTTTAATTTTATTTCTTTTTGGGTGCATAACTTGTACCTCTACCGACCAGGAAAAATAAAGAGACCATCACCACTTCTCCTTTGTAGTTTGTATCCATTTTAGTTTTAGTAAAAGTTTGTTGCTTATGCAAAGAAAGGGTGTTATGGTGATACAAGCAACTGAAAACATGCAGCATGTTCATTTCAAGGCACATCGAGTCTTCAACTATAAAATGTTAGGTCTGAGAAGATCTTTGTAGAGATTAGATAGTGAAAGGAATTTCTTTAGGATTCTGAAGGACTGACAAGAATTAGATTGATAATCACTGAACTTATCTGTCTTTTGATGATAAGAAAGTAATTATTTGCTTTAACTTCCCTTATTATCCAATTCTGCCTGTTATTTAAGTAAGATTTAAATACAATTTCTTTAGTTTAGAACTTTATCATCTTGGTGCCAATGTCCATAAGTATAACCTCATTGTTGATGTAACAACAGTCAACTGCTTTCCAAAAAAAAAGAACAGCACATTTTCCAATGTGTACATTGCATGTTGCCTATTCTATCCCTAATATATGCTCTATCTGGGGGTGTCTTGCTATCATAAGAATTTAATGATGTGGCTATTTTGTTTCTATGACCTAGTATGGGTTATCAAATATGCCAATGGTGTCCTAAGTACATGAACAAGATTTGTTTGTGTGTGCATAGATGCAAATGAACACATAAATACATTGAATAATGTTTTTATTTAAAAAAAAAATAAAGAATAGACCATGATAACATCCTAACGGCAGCAAAACTCAATCTCTTACACTACACCCAAGAAAGAAGAACTCACATAAAATGAATGGGATCACCCTAAAACTATCAACCTTCACCAATTGGCAATAACTATACTTCTTTCAGCACCTACTCAATTCACAACAGGCAACTTCCTTAAAATCCTTAAGCACTAGAGCATGTAATGTTCCAGGTTTACACGAACAAAGAATATGATGTGGATATTCTATAGCTTTGTCAGTACAACTCCATAATCTTGTCTTATATACTTTTCGTAACCCATGTGAGAATCAGTTAAGCATTAACTAAGAAAACTTAACCACTATTTTAACTACATCCTAGGAAATGTACCTCTCACATGCTTGCTTATTTCATTTTATGGTCTACACAGAGGTGCACGTCGCAGACAATTTTTCTTGTTGGTACTGGTAGTTACTGTTGTGGATCTTGTATATGATTTTTCCCCCAATGTAAGAACTGTGTTGGACCCATGGTTTCTTAATTTGTTTAACCCTACAGATTCTGGAAAACGTTACGGGAATCAATCTCGGCGTACTTGGCAGCATCCTGAACACGATGGGCTTCTGGGTAGTGGTGCTTTTCCAAGGCCATCTGGATATACAGGATCATCAGCACCAAGGGCTCGGGGAAATGACCATTACCAGCTCAGTAGGACTAGTGAACCATATCATCCTCCGCGTCCTTATAAGGTTCTTCTTGCAATTTATTTGAGGACTTAAATATTCTTCCATGCATATAGTCATAAAAAAAACCATTCATGCTAATGGCATGCTACCGGCTATTCTAGTATCATAATTTTTTTTCCTAGCTGTTAAGCCTTGTTTTCATCTTTGTCAACCAAGTGTTGAGGTTATTTGACACACATACATGTTGAAGAAGGCATTTCATATGTTTTGAATCCGATAAGAATAGAAAGGTGAAAAAAAGAAGGAAATTTTGGGTCAAGGTCAATCAGCTGAAGATATATTATTGTTTTTTTCCAGGCTTTACCTCACTCATGGCAGGATGGCACCGACTCACGTAATGATGAAACATTTGGTTCTACTGAATTCTCAAATGAGGATAAGGCAGAAGAGGAAAGGAAGAGAAGAGGTAATTGGTTCTTATTCCTTATGTCTGACCAACCAACATATTTGTCAGTCTCTTTATCATTGTTATCATTGTTATCATCTTTATTTTTATGGTTTTATATATACTAAGTTACTGTTAAGTACCTTGGCCATTGTCACATATTATTATCTGGATATCATGGGCATATTCATATTTTTTCAGATTTTGATGTTCTTATCAGAATCTTTAAAAAATAAAAATATAAATGCATTTAGAACAAAATTACAATTAAGAAATTGAATAGAACTAAGTTTTATATATTCATTTCAAATAATCAGCTTGGGTTTGATGACCCACATTTCATATCAAAGCATGTGAAAAATTCATGGAGGATCATTACTGTAGAAAGTAATAAAGGAAAAAGGGAGAAGGAAAAGAGAAAGATTTTCTTTGTATTGTATTGTGTATAAACCTATAGGACATTACATGCATAAATAATCAACAGGGAGCCAATTACGATGGCTAAAATGGAAATGAATAAAAAATAATCAATTACAATAAATTACACAGCTAGTGATGTATTCACAGTCAACTTTCCAAACTGGAGTTATTCTGGTTAACTATGTCCAGAAGTGGGTCCCATATGGTCAACTGTGCCCTGTAGTGGTCCCACAACACTCCCCCTCAAGTTGGTCCGAAAAAACCTCCTAAAACTTCCAGAAATCGGTTCTGACTGATATCATGTAGAAAGTAATAAAGAAAAAAGGAGAAGGAAAAGAGAAGAATAATGGGGAGAGATTTTCTTTGTATTGTATTTTGGATAAAACTGTAGTTGAATACATGTATAAATAATAAATAGAGAGCCAATTACGATGGCTAAAATGGAAAAGAATTAAAGAATAATCAATTATAATAAATTACATAGTTAGCAACGTATTCCGAATCAACTTTCCAAACTGGAATTCTCGTCAACTATGTCCAGAAGTGGGTCCCACATGATCAATTGTGCCCTGTAGTAGGCTCCACAATAATTACAATTATCTGCAGATTAAAAAAATGTAACTAACAATGTCATTAACAGTCAAATCTTTAAATGGGCTTAATTATGGCCAGGAATGTGTGTTTATCACTTGAAGTTGGAAATATCATCATAAAGAAGTTGCATTAACCTCAAGGCAAATGATCACCTAAGTACAAAAAAAATTCAAGCATGGCCTATTTAGTGAGTTGTAGAGTTTCTGACCGGAAGGTAGTGTCAAAGCTGGTTTGTGACAGGGTTTTTGGTCAGTGTATTATTTGGTGATGCAAAATAGAGTTTTGGGGTTAGAGTGAAAGAAATGGGCGCTTAAATGACCTGAGAAAAGCCAAGAGGGGGTGGGAATGTGGAGACTGAAGCCGACCATCTGAGGTTCTGATCATTGCTCCCTTGTGGAGGTTTTTGTTTTTGGTGTTGGGTTTGGCCATATGCAAGTTGTTTTAGGTTGCCAACATGGATACAATGAATTGCAATGAAAGAGATCTGAGCAGTTTATTTCTTAATATTATGAAAACTATAAGACAATATATTTGCAATATTATTGTGAGAAAATTCAAGTTAATTGCAATTTACCACCAATATGATTACAAAAATTGCCAATAACTTGAATTTTCTCACAATAATATTGCAAATATATTGTCTTATAGTTTTCATAATATTAAGAAATAAACTGCTCAGATCTCTTTCATTGCAATTCATTGTATCCATGTTGGCAACCTAAAATATTGCCTTTTTAGTACTTCGGTCACATCAAAATAATATTGCCTTTACCACCAATATTTTGATGACAAGCGTGTATTGAGATATTGTTCTTTAAAAGAGCTGAGATCGGTCTACACTCGTTTGATTTTCTCTTCTACAAAAACCATGAATGCCACCGAATACCATTCTACTTGCTTCTTTGGTTTGTGCATTGCCTTAAGAATGAACTCCTCAGTATTGAATGTTTTTCAGTCTCTTCTTTACCTTTTGTTTTTAAATAAAATTTCTTTCCTCAGTTTCATTTGAGTTGATGAGAAAAGAACAACAAAAGGCCCTGCAAGAGAAGCAAAAGCATCCAGACAAGCATAAGGAGCTGATGGATTCTGATATTGCCGCACTATTGGGAAATTCTGAAGACAAAAAGAACGATTGGAGCAAAACTGATAACCAATTGGAGGACTGTGTTACTTCTGTTTCTCTGGGTGAATCTGTCAAATCTTGTACACCAGCTCCTGCATCCAGACCACTTGTACCCCCAGGTTTTGCAAATACCCTATTGGAGAAAAATATTGTAAAGTCTTCAGCTCCCTCTCCTGCAGTAGAGGTAATCATTGCTTGGGCCTCAAAAGGAAAATTTACTTTATTATATATGTATATTGATAGAAGCAAAAGTATCTGTTGTGTTATTTCAATAATTCAAAATAATAACAATCACTTGAGTTCTCTTGGGTTCTGACATAGTGAATGGCAAGAAGATAAATTATGATTTGTAGCTCCTTAATTATGAATTTATGATCGAGAATAAAAACTACGTTGTTAATTAACTGTAAAATGTATAAGTTCAACAAGTACTTACAGCCAAACCTCCTGCAAGATGGCATGTATTTGTGATATATTATGACATGGAAGCTCCAATATTATAGAAATTCCTCGGCTAATCTGGAAATTGTTGATGGATTCACCTCAATCACTTCTATAGACATGTGGGGATAAATATATTCACACTGGATGCAATGTTCAGATTATGTTATACATATAGTAGAATCTGAAGGTTCAGGTTCCTTGTCTCTTCCATCCACTCATGAAAGAACATTTTTGGCCATTCTTCTCACATATCAGGTTGGAGAAGTTTGTCTCATCAAGTCTGAAATCCTTCCCTCAAAACTAGCACTTTTACACATTTTGTACTGTAACATCGACAGGGATTGAAAAGACTGGGAGCAGTTCCTCATTCTATTCGTTCATGAGTTTATGTACCTTACGGCCCCAAGGGACTAGTATTATCTAAAAGGATACCCGTTAAAATTCATATTCATCGCCATTGTCTGCATGATCTTCTCTTGGCTTTACACAATCCACATGATCCTTCTATGCATGCTTCTTGGTCTTTCCTTTAGTTCAAGGAGTTATGCTTGAGTCAATATCAATGCTTGAGGTCAGGTGGATTACCTGAGCATATTCACTGCACATGATCTTCTGTTTCTCCTTTCAAATGCCACGTATAATTTCTAATATTTTCATCATTCATTCACATTAAGGGGACAATGGAATGCATGGGTTTGGCCTTCAGACTCATCTGGTGATTTTAATGTTAAATTCTTAGGGTTCTCAACCCAGGCCCAAGCATTTCACCACGAAGTACTCTGTATGGAAAGGAGTCGCCCTGTCAAGGGTTGAGACATTTCATAGTAGTGTTCAGGAAAGTGTTTGCAGAATGCAATTTCATTTGGTGAAAGATTTTACCAAAGGATGCAGAATCAGATGTTTTATATGCAGGCAACAATTTAGGCAACCAATCATCTGTTTACCACATGTGACTTTGCTTCATAAATATGGAATTGATTCTCTCTCTATGTGGGTGCCTTTAGGTTTGGGAAGTCAGTTGGGGGATAAATTTAGTGAGTTTGGAGATTAATCTATTCGAAGGGATTTGTAAGGTGATATGGAATGTGATCTCAACAGCATTTATTTGGACAACTAGCCAGAACAAAATGGAATGATCTTTAAAGGGAAGGTGACTTTGATACTAGGTTTTTGTAATGGCAAAGATGGGTGATTAGATGGGTTAAAGGGGGAAAACAGATTTTTCAAGGTATTCCATTCTTGGACTTGGAGAGAGAGTGGAAGATGTTCATGGGAGGGGTATATTAGAAAAGAAGTATAAAGAGAAGTGGAAGAAGCCTAAATTTGTCGAATCCAAATGTGAGTTCTACTTTTATCTTTAACATATCCTCTCTCTTCCTATAATTTGCTCACTTGCATATATGTATTCAAGCCTGTATTATGTCCCACTGGTGTTATCTGACAATGAGGATTGAAGAGTTCAGAAAGTATCTGCACCAACAATGAATTAAACTCTAAATTAGGCTCTGTAGGCTCTATGAATTCCACAAAATGACCAGCCCTCTATTATATCTACCACTATTTACAAATGGCTTCCACCAAGTCATCACATATCACAGATGACTCCTAGATAAGATGATCATTTTGAACTTGTGAGAGCTCTTGACTCTGGTTCATGAATGGACGCAATCCTGCTTTTCCACTTCCAGGTGCCGTGTTCTAGATATCTTCTCTGTGTTTGACCCCAAAGTTACTTTTACTTACTGTCATTGTCAAATATGGGTTAACTATAATGATGCAACAACAATGCAATGTCTTGTGATGCATCATCATCATCTCTCTCTCTCTCCCCACTAACATTATACTCAGTTCATGCAGGTTTGTAATATTGGATTCGAGGATAATACCCAAACCAAATCAAATGGTTCTGGAAATAATCAAGAGAATGAGAAGAAATTAACTGCATGCATGCCCTCTCATGAGCAGAAATATGAAATCTTGAATGTTGTTCCTTCCATTGATGCAAATGAAAAGACTCCAGTTCCATCAGCAGATGCTGAAGCTTCTAACCGTTCTTTTAGTTTTGAGAGTTCATCATACAAATCAAGTAGCCTACTGGAAACCAAAGAGGGTTGGGCTGACAGTGCAGTTGCAAATTTTGATACTGAAAAAGTGGCAAAGTTTGAGGCTGTGAATACAGTTGGTCAGGATCAATCTACATCAATATTAGAGCAGCTGTTGGGCAATGTTTCAACTGTAAATGGAGTTGGCTCTCCTAGTTTTGTTGAGGTAACCACAACCTCTTTAGAATTATTGATATCTTTATATTATTATCTTATATTTTCTAGCCTCTATTCTTGTATATTTTTCCTTGATGTATAATTTATGTTATTATTATTTTTTAAAAAAACCGAGGTTCCTTTCATTTGAAGTATGATATTAAATAACTCATCTCACTTTGTGTGGCCTTTCTAGATTTTAAAATTATTTCACTTTGCCACTTTGACCATAAAAAATTAAAATGAAAAATTTGTTCGCTGTTCTATCTGGTATGGTGACTCTCACACTAAGGTTGACTTGGTTTCTCTTTGTATCAGTTCCCCTGGCTTGGGTCAAGACTGATTATTGACCATGGCAATTACTTGCCCAAATTGTCAGACAGATACCATGGTTATCAGCCAAGGAAACTACTTGATATTTATGCAGTAGTTCTATTGAGAAATGGCTTGGCATTCTAGTTTTGAGATTACATTTTATGGTACACACCCAATGGTTTGAAAACTCAAAATTGACTCGACTAACTCAGCTTGCTAAAAAAAACAGTAACTTACTAGAACTTGAAGGGTTATTGAGTTCTTTCTTTGACTCAGACAACTTGTTGAGTTAAATGAAAAGCGTGGATGAGTTTTATAACTTGACTCAAGTCAGTTGAGTAGAAAGGATACACTTGTCATTTACCAAAAAGCCAAGGGTAGAATGGATAAACAAATGCTAGCATACAAAAACACAATTTTTTTTTTTTTAAAAAAAAAAACCACCCGGGCTTTCATTTCATAGCACTGAGAAGCGAGAAAAGAAAGGAAGAAAGAAGCACCAACTATATCTTATCTTGTTCTTTTTTCCTCTTCTTCTCTTTCTATTATTTTTCCTTTTTCCCATTTATTTACTTCTTTGTTTTTTTATTTTTATTTTTCTTTCTCAACTCCAAAACTTTGACAGATTTTGTTTTTTCCAACACTTTGTTTTGCCCTTCATTTCTTCTTTCTATTTTTTGTTTCTTCTTTACTTAGTCTCTTCGTCTTCTTCTTACTCTTTTCTTATCTATTTTGTTGATCCCTTTTCTTGCTATGTTTTCTTTTTGTATTTTTTCCTTCCTTTTTATCCTCTATTTTTCTATTATTTCAATTTTCTTTGTCGCTAGTTCTTCTTTGGTGCTTTTTCATTTCTTCATTTTTTTTTTTTTTTAACATAAAGATGTTGATATAAAAATATAAAAATATTTATTGTTTTAATAGATCTGACTGAGTTGTGACTTTTTGACCCATTCAAAACTTGTTGGAGTCTTTCAGTTGACTCAGTGAAAAGATTGAGTTCAGGCAAGTTTTTTGTTTTCAAATTATTACACACACAAGTTATCTGTCCATCTAACCTTTATTTTATTTTTTCTGAGGGTTGCACTATGGCTTCCTCTAAAATCTCGTTGCTCTTCAAACCTGTCATTTTCATGTATGAAGTAGTTTTCCTCTACTCTGAAAGGTACCACATGTTCATCTGGCTAAACTTTTGGCACCGGTCATCTAGCTTTTAGTGATTGATGCTACTCATTGGGTGGAACCCATGAGCAAGCAAATGGAAATCTCATCCCATAAAAAATTGAAGTCAGCTATTTTGGCATTCTGTTGTTTTAATATGTAACAATTGGCTATTTATTCTTCCCAGTTCATTTACAAGTTCAACTGTGTATTAGAATTATCTAGTGTGTAGTTTCAGAATTATCTTGCGGAGAATTTAATTGGCTATTTATTCTTCCCTGTTCATTTACAAGTTAAACTGTGTATTAGAATTGTCTAGTGTATAGTTTCAGAATTATCTTGTGGATCATTTCCTCTCTCTCTCTCTCTCTCACACACACACACACACACACATTCATTGTCACACTCAAGTATCTAGTCAGGAATGATGAGATAACTGTTTGAATCCTTGAAAACATGAGCAGATTGAATGTCTTAGTACTGTAGCTTCCTTGTTTTCCTATCAATTTTTTCTAGAAAAATGAAAGATATGTGATGTTTTTGAAGAAAGTAAAGATAGGAATTTATTTTCTGAGATGGTAACATGACTAGAACCCATAACCTTTTTATCGTAACAATGAGCAGCTACCAATAATGCTACAAGCTCTTGTCCATTAAGAATTTATTATACGAAACTCTAGGGAGAATCAAAGTCTCCCTAGTTATGTAGGCTGCTCACTAAATTTTGAAATGGGCCAAACAATTTTGGCTGGGAATGTAGCAAGAACAATTTGTGGGTAAAATTTGAACCTCATCGGATCATTTTAGCCTCGTAATATTAGACCTTGAAATTTTGATTGCTATAAGGTATTTATTTTTCATGGTCCATCTTACAAAGTTATGATAATTGCATGGAGGAGTTTCTAAGTCTTCTATCCATCAACCGAACCGAGTGTGGCCCAGCCTGTGAAAAATGTGAAGTCCCCCGAAGGATAGTTTAACACTCAGATCCCACTAGAGCTGCTCTGTTATTATTCTAACATGTTTTTGAAGTTGAATTTCTTGTTCAGATAAATGAAGAGTACTGCATTTTTAACCAATTAAGACAGAAATTTGTGTTTCAATTGGAGCAGATGTGACACCCTTCAATAATTTTGTTCTTTTGCAGCATGATGACACTAAATCTGATGGGGACACATGGAATACCTCACCTTCACATGCTTCCAAGTTTGCTCACTGGTTTCTTGATGAAGGTAAGCATACAGATGTTCATTTTCATATCCATCTCCAAATCTTGAATTCCTTTCATGTTAACCATATTTTAGTGCAACTGATGACTGAAAGTTGTGGAAACTAAATTTTCCTTCCCTCATTTACTGCAGAAAAGAAACCAGTAGAAGATACCTCATCTTCCAAAGCCAGAGATTTGCTGTCACTAATTGTCAGCCATGGTAATGGTGGATCACAATTGTTTATAGATTCTGATGTAAAAAGTATCGACAAAATTCCAAGTGTCTTCCCTTTTGGGAGCACAGAAGTTGCCCATGAGCTCATAACATCGACTTCTGCAACTTCTGCCACAGCTGGAGTTCTTGAGCCTTTCCATCACCAGGACAAAGCAGATGTTCATTCAGGTGTGCTTACCTGTGAGGACCTTGAGCAGTCTATATTGGCTGAGGTTAAGGACAGCAGTTCGACTGTACAACACTCTATGCAGGGAGCTTGGAATTTTCTGGATGCAAAAGTTGATCCAGAAAAAGCTGAGGTGGATGATCATGCATCCCAACATCTTCTTTCATTGTTACAGAAGGGAGCAGTTTCAAAGGTCCCATCATCAGCCCCCAATCATGATATTGGATGCACTGATGAACTTGGTGTTCTGGATGTGAAAAGTGCGGTTGGGATCGCTGAAAATTTTCACAACACTGAAAAAACACCGACTCTTGAAACACTATTTGGGATGGCTTTTATGAAGGAACTACACTCGGTTGAAGCACCAGTATCTGCACAAAGAGGTTCTGTAGGTGGGAGTGCAAGAAATGATGTGCCAGATCCTAATGGGTTGCCATTTTCATTTGCAGATGATGGTTTTTTTCGCTCTGCAGTTAGTGAACATGCACCTTCACAGATGCTGCAGCCTGATAAAATCAACAGGCATTGGTTTAATTTTGATGACCCACGATCCAAGGGCTCAAACCTAGAAGTTAGTGGTGTCTTTGAAGACAGAGGTGATGGATTGCCAGATATTCGGCTGCCTGAAGAAGAGAGCTTGATTGCTGTGGGTGAGTCTGTTCACCATGAAACATCCCAGTTCATGCATGCAGGCAATACTAGGAGAACCAAGGAGTTCATATCCTCTGAAACTCCGGTTGAGATTGTAGATAAATTAGCAGCTCTGAATACCATCCTCAAAGATGAAAGGTCCATGGAATTTGGTTCGGAAGGACAACCAGTTTTCCGTGGTGCTTATGACCCATTGGAGTCTGAGATTTCATATCAGCATTTACATGGGCGGCCTCCTTCCCCTCAGTTTCCTCATCAAGTGAATCATCCAAGGGCTCCCTTCCATTCACTCGATCAACATGCTCTTAGGAATCTTCAGATGAAATTTATTGGCCCAGAAAACATTCATCAAGACCCACATCCTGCTTATCCTCCAAGTATCTTTCATCACTCTTTCAATGGTCTAGGAGGGCCTCCTAGGTTTGAACTAGCCCATCACTCTGCATTACAGCAGCTGCCTGTGCCTGGAAATTTTCCACCACCTCACCTCCTCCATGGACTGCCAAGAGGTGTGCCATTGCCTCATGCCTTCAACCAGATGCCCAGATATGTCCCAGAGTTGAACGCCATGCAACGTTTCCCTTTGAATCATCAGCAAACAAACTATGGTGGCCTCGGAATGGGAACACCAGGTAAAACATTGTTCTGGTTGATTAGCTTTGTTCTTAACCCTTTCATGGAATTCCTATACATGTTTCTTTATGCCTTTTTCCCCTATCAAACTTTAGTTCATACACGTTGAAAGATGAGCATGTAGTACAATTGGCAAGTACTCATAGTAGCAACCATAATGGTTGCATTTGACTCACTTGACTACATTAAACAACAACAACAATGCAAGCATGTTTGGCATCTGAGCTGTTCACATTCAAGCCATACCTTAAATGGGCCATATCTTAAACACTGGTTGGACAGTATATTTAACTCAACAACAGCCATAATAATAATAATAATAATACACATTGTAGGGGGCGGTGTGTTTTCCTTGGTCTGCTTGTTCTCTTCTTTTGGTGCACTTTGCTCTTCAATGTAGTTACCATTTCAAATAATACACATTGTAGTGGGTGGTACTACCAAAGATGAGCATGTAGTACAATTGGCAAGTGCTCATAGTAGCAACCATAATGGTTGCATTTGACTCACTTTACTACAGTAAACAACAACAACAACAATGCAAGCATGTTTGGTATCTGAGCTGTTCACATTCAAGCCATACCTTAGATGGCCATAGCTTAAACACTGGTTGGACAGTATATTTAACTCAACAACAGCCATAATAATAATAATAATACACATTGTAGCGGGCGGTAGTGTTTTCCTTGGTCTGCTTGTTCTCTTCTTTTGGTGCACTTTGCTCTTCAATGTAGTTACCATTTCAAATAATACACATTGTAATGGGTGGTGCTACCACTACTGCTACTAGTGATTGGACTTGATGTCAAATAATAATGATAGCAGCAGCAGCAGTAGTAGTAATAATAATAATTAATGTTTTGAAAATTGAAATTTGAGCATAAATCATTTTAGGCATCAAATCATAAATCTTATTGCAAAAGATGCTTTATGATTGTACCAAAAAAGAAAAAAAATACTTAAGAACTTTTTAAGAAGTAAAATAAAAAGATTTTGATAATCCATGCACTTTGTAATCAAAGCATGAATATAGACGAGTAAATGACAAATAAAAATGATGACAGTACCATACCTTTCATAAAAAATGATGATAGTATCATTTGAGTTAGGCTAGCAAGACTTTTCTAATGAGACTTCCCATCAAATGAATTACGGGCCCTACAAAGTATGGTGCGTAGTTTGGTGACTACATAGATTTAGGGTATGTAAAGTTTCGTCATCAATGATCATCTTAGCCTTTTAATCTTGATCTTTGAAGTTTCGCTGAGTATAAATCATTGGTTTTTAGAAGTTAAAATCAAGGGATAAGATGGTCAAATGGGAGTGAAACTTCATACACTTCCAACTAGTGTAAGATTCAAGCATAAGATTCAAATCGTTTTCAGTACCATACCTTTCATAAAAAATGATGATAGTATCATTTGAGTTAGGCTAGCAAGACTTTTCTAAGGAGACTTCCCATCAAATGAATTACGGGCCCTACAAAGTATGGTGCGTAGTTTGGTGACTACATAGATTTAGGGTATGTAAAGTTTCGTCATCAATGATCATCTTAGCCTTTTAATCTTGATCTTTGAAGTTTCGCTGAGTATAAATCATTGGTTTTTAGAAGTTAAAATCAAGGGATAAGATGGTCAAATGGAGTGAAACTTCATACACTTCCGACTAGTGTAAGATTCCAGCATAAGATTCAAATCGTTTTCTATAAAATCACATTGCATTGTAAAAATCAAATCATAAATTGTAGGATAATAAATTAATAGTATTGTTATTATTATTAGTATTAATTTATCTAGAACATGAATTTATTCATGAAAAGATTATTACAGTTGCCTAAAGCCCAATATGATAATGGATAAATATGGAAAGCAATAAAGACTAGCTATGAAAATATGAACAAAACATGCATCTTGTTTATTATTTGTTTTATTTACGTTATTATAATAATGATAATATTATTATTATCATTTTTATTATTTTGTTTTTGGAAGAGATATCATTATTGTTAATTTGACTTTTTTGATTGATGACATGAATTCTATTCTTTGAAGAAATGATCACAATCACCCAAAGTCCAATAAGATAATGGACAAATGTTGAAAGCAGTAGAGACTAGATACGGACAACTTGTTTATTATTTATCCTTGTTTCAAATTTCTTTTACAATTACCAAAGTGCTTGAAAATATCTTAAAGGGGAATTTCCTATGGGATGAAGTGGGGAATAAAAGGAAAATGCATTTTGTGAATTGGAATGCCATCCATTTCAAAAAAAAAAAAGGGAGGAATACAATGAAGTCGCCAATGGAGAATGGTGGCTTAAGGGGAAATACAAAGAAAATTGGCTTCTTTTTTTTTTCAAAAGTTTGGTGGAGTTTGAAAGAGAAGGAAGCACTTCTGGGAAAAAAAGGTTGTTAAATTAGACAATGGATAGAACTCCAGGGGTGGGAAGAGGACCATAAGATTTGAATTTTTTGCTTAAGTTGGATGAGGAAGATAATCATATGGGTGGGGTCCTTTTTGAGATAGCACACTCGATTTGTAGTGAGGCTGAACAAATATAAGATTTTAATCTGTTGGTGAGGGACTAGGACTAGAAGTCATTTCTTTATGATATATAGAATCTCAAATAAAGGAGTGGTGATCAAAGTTTGGTGGAATGAATTGGGGGAAGGTTGCTGTCTGCATTGAAGTATAGAAGAAATCTAATGGACTACGAAATTGCACAAAGGAAGCTCTATTCAATGTGACTGAGGATTCTTTGCCATTGAAGGAGAGGAAGAGGTGAATAAAATATTTTGCATTTTTTCAACTCTAAAACTAGACACATCCTTTTAAAAGCCTACAATTTTCCAATGCATCAGAAGATCCACACCCATTTGAAAGGGCTCAGAAAGAACAGAAAATTCTGCATGGAGAATGGAGAAGAGACAATGGCCAACCAAATAAGGAAAACAAACTTCTCCCAGAGATCTTAACCAGGCAAGCCACAATTTTGTTTCTCATGTTCTGACCTCTGTTTCATAATTGGACCACAAATGTTTTTCCTTTGCTGGGATATGTGGGTTGAAACCTTGTGATTTGTCAACTTTTGGGCATAGATAGGAAACTAGGTCATAAACCACATTTTAAAAGCTCTTTTTGTATGATCAAAAGAACGAAAACAGTTCTGGATTTTTGAAAATGCATCGTTCTTTTGCCCCAAGTCTCGCTATAATAGACACCTCTAAACCAGAATTCTTTAGTACTTAAAACTCTACAAGCTCATGAGGTATCTCTCCATTTGTATCTTTAGAACATTCATGTTTCTTTCATTTCCCTTCTGAAAAATTGAAATTTTGCCTTTGTGCCTGGCTTGAATTTTTCTGACCCCTTTTCTCTGAGTGGTATTTAGCAGACCCTGTTTATGTGGGATGACAACAAAACCATTCTATTCAAGCGATGCATTTAACTACCTGGGAACACTGCAATGTCTGAGACTATTGCCTTATGTTGAAGGTTGTGACTCGCGTTTCTTGTGCTGTTATGTAGGTTCTGGTGTTGGTGGTGCCAACCATCCAGAAGCACTAGAGCGATTGATTGAGATGGAATTGAGAGGAAATCAAAAGCAAATACCACCTGTTGCTGCTGGACATGGTCCCGGGATTTATGATCCTGGGTTCGACATGGCATTCAGGTCTAGATGATGGTGGAACTTTTACTTACACATGAATCTCAAGCCCTTTGCGGCAGGCAAATAGAATTGCTTTGTGAGGATTTTCTTTGTGGAGATGGGTGTATCATAGTGGATTTCATTTCATTCGATAGCTGGTTTAGAATGAGTTTACTCATCATTCACCATTTGTCTACAAGCGAAATGGTAACAGTAATTGAGAGAGAGAGAGAGAGCGCTAGATGTTAGGCATCTTGGGGCGTTCATTCTTTGCAGAGAATGATACATCCCATTGCATTTGCTGATCCTGCAACTGATCGGAGGACTTATGATTGATACAATTTACAAGAATTTACAATGAGAACAAATTGAGGTCGTCCTACACTCCTATCAATATGTTCAACTATGACATCTGATGTGTTCCTCGGATCAGTGGGTAGGATCATTCAGCAGTGCAGCTGTAACATCCAATGAGTACCTGGGATCTAATTTGGGTCTTCTGAGATAGATAGTGAAAAATCTAACAACCTAAATCTGAAATTATTAGGCTAAGATGATAAGATGAGTGTGAGGTTTTACCCACACGTGTATTCTATTTTTTATACATGCCATTCAAGCATGTGTGGTTCAGTTGAAAAATTAATGGATAGTCTGCCCAACTAGGGATGGTTATTTTATTCAACTTGTGATGGGTTGGTCATTGTTGAATTACTGACAACATGAATTATTTTAAGATAGTTTTGAGGTGGTTTCATTTATATGTTGAATCAATTTTACCTCTAATATAGGATGGGGATATTCATGTTATCCCCTAAAAAAAAATAGAAAAGAAAAAAAAGAGTGCTCTCAAAGAATGAAACAAAATATCGGCCAAAATGCATATTGGTTTAACTTGACTGATACATGTTGGTCAATACATCTCGGGAGTAGGCAATATTGTCACACATTGACAATATTCTACAAATATGGGCTGGGATTTTGGTTTATAGGGACTGAGATCTCAGCCTATATCAGCATCCAGCACTTTTATGGGCTTTTTTAAACTCAATTCCTATATCCTCCTCTCGATCAATTGTGGCAGCTAACCTTATTGCGAGAGTAACAAAAAAACAAATTGAACCTAAATTCTACGTTATTTTTAGATTTTTTGGATTTTTTGCTCTAAGACAAGACTCGTTGTGGGTTTTTTAAATAAAAGCATGTTGAAGGGCTAGGAAATTTAGTGGAGATGTGATATTATGATTTTGCTATATTTTTTAATTCTTGAAATGGTGATTAATTTTATTCAGAAAGCAATTGCACTCAAAACGAAGACACCAGCAGCCCAATCAAAGCTACAAAAACTGGACTATCCAAGCCATAGAAAAACGCTTGGGCCCAACAAACTTTAATTTCATAAAATTAACTTGATTTCAATGATGCTTGTTGGGCTTTCCTAATATTTTTCAAGAATTACATGAAATTAAGGCTTTTTGGAAAAAGAAATTATTTAAATAATAGTAATTAATGTTTTTTTGGAAGACTAAGGTATTCAGAGTTTCACTTGACTAATCTTTGAGGCATGTATAAACTTTTTAATTCGCACATGTCGGGTACAAAAGAATGGAGAGTGACCCTTTTTGTCTAGAGGGGAACTTGACCCTAAGACTTTCTGCAAAGAAGAGTACGTTTTGACCATCAAACTTTGATAATTTTCTCTATTTTTTGAATTTCTTTCAACTATTTTTTTTTTATAGAATTTTCGACCGATAGTCAGAAGAGAACAATTAGGACTGATAACAATCACATATCGGTGATATGGATAATATGTGATTGTACCTAACTTAGGCTCGACATTTGGGTGGGGCAAGGCTCCAGATAGGAGTAACATTAACATTTGGCTTAGGAATTCCTCTTGGAACTGTTTCATAATAAATCTTTATGAATATTTGAGGAAAGCCTTTAGATTGAATTATTGGTTATATTTAAAATGTGAAATTTGTCAAATTTTGCTCATCAAAGGCGTTAATTAAAATTTAATGAATTGCTTTATAATGAATATTTTTAAGTTTCAATAAAAACTATTGAATTGAATTATTGGTTGAACTTATTAAAAAGTGAAAATTGTATGCTTTTATGTTCAGATCAATACTGTGTTTCATCGTATATGTGATCAACTTAAACCAAACTCCAGTCAGGTAAATTCCATATTCCAATTGACATTCCTTCATTAATAAATAGGCCCACATCAGCATATGACTCTACACACCCAGGAATTAGAACTGATACAGTTCCGTCCGGAATGACAGCAAAAGAACTCAACCGATCAAATACTTCGTAAAATCAATTTCAACAATGATAATACATCAAAAGAAATCAATCAATCATATTAACTCAGTAAAGTAAAATAGTAAATCAATTTCAACACTGTTAACTCAGAAACAGTAACAAGGAAACAAATATTTCGATAAAAGTTGATTTGAATTCGCCTCCATCTTTAGAATGTATAGCTGGGGCTGCTTGTTTCGACATTTGCGACCTCAGAAACAAAAAAAGGCAGAAAATCCAGGAAGAAAACATACTCTTATTGTTCAAGAGCCCAAATTAGCAAAATCAAAACAATAATTACCACCTAAATTCACCACAATCCAGAGGCTTTTTTGCATAGCCAGCTGTTGGATTTTGAGTTATGACTTTTGTAGCATCATGCAAGGGTAAGGTGCAACCTTGTTCATAACCCCAGCCTCCTTCACGGAGCCAGTCTCCCAGTCGTTCAGTGAACCTAGCGACAAACAGCTGAACCGAACGTCCAGGTGATCGGTAGGATCCTCAACTGTGTTGTCAAGCCGTTGACATTTCGACCTTCGATTGCAATACACTTCCCGCAATCGATCCACTTCTTTTCTCAACAATTCATATTGAGCTGCACCCAAGGGAAAAAGTTCATATTTTAATTAATCATTGTGAGGAAAATAATTGTATTCCGAAAGAAAATATAGCCCCCATAAAAAAATTACTTTTTCAAAAGATCATCTTATAATTTTTTTTAAAAAAAATTGGTCCTTTATTCAGTGTTTCATGCCACTGTTGCCAACAACTAATTATCATGATTACAGAAATCACACAATTTGTTCCGTAGAGCTTCAATGGATTTGATTTAAGTGTTTATGTTGATGCATTGCTTCAAATAGATTTAGAAACT
Source organism: Chimonanthus praecox (assembly GCA_022113865.1). NCBI lineage: Eukaryota > Viridiplantae > Streptophyta > Magnoliopsida > Laurales > Calycanthaceae > Chimonanthus > Chimonanthus praecox. The sequence continues at coordinate 6,743,577 of CM039092.1, forward strand.
TCTGCTGGACATTGAAGAGTGCAATTCTTGTAGAGCTACAGGACAATAGCATCACTTGGTTCGGTTTCTCCATCTGGTGCAATTGGTGAGATTCACTATGAACTAACTTAGTCTTCTTCTAGGTGACAATGTGAACTCATTATCTATGTGGAATGCAACAATCAAAGGTTTCACAAATAAATCTACTCTGTCCAAAAAAAATATCTAAACTTACAGGCTTTCATCCATACATTCTAGTTTACCTATTGACTGTCCATATTTAAAATCCCAATGAGGATGGCTATGTTGCCTGGGGAAAAATATGAGAGATTTCCGTTTGTAGGGAAAGAAGGAAGATCAATAATACAAAATGATAAGTGACTAAATTGCCATTGGTTAATGGTGAGCTGTGAATGGAAAGTGTTCTAGAAAAGTATTGGACCATTGTCGTCAAAATTGTTATAGAGGTCTGAGGAAGGAAGGGATGCCCTTCAAAGAAAGTTAGAGGTCTGTGAATAAAGGGGCTAGATCCAAACAGTTGTGAGATGAAGGAGGTGCTCCACTGTTAAGAAGTAAATTTCCAAAATTGAGGCTGCGAAAATGGACTAGGTCATAAGGAGGCAGGATTCTAGGTGAGATGTGAGATGTGAGAAGGATTATAATTTCATATGATGATGCAAGATTGGTTATTTCACCTAAAAACCAATTTTTTAGAGGATTCACATCTGCATCCAAATGAATATGAAAGTAGGGAGGTGCAGGGAGGTATTAGGGATAAATTCGGTTGGAGCCTAATATTCCAAAAGAAATTCATGGATTATGAAGTAGACCTGTAGAGAGAACAATTGTTGAAGATAATTTACGATGCTGAATTTCTAATGGAGAGAACAATGGGGTTTGGAGAGAGGAGTCTCAAGATATCCCTTTTAGAAAAAAAAATTTCTCAATCATTAGGTCCTAAATATAAATATCATTTCCATTCCCAATTAGTCTGGAAAAATTTACGATCTTCAAAGCTGGAGTTTTTTAAAGGGCAGGAACATCTGATAAAATTCTTAACCTAAACCACTTGATATCCAAAAAAATTCTACTTGCATAACATTTGATTTCTTTCTCACTTACCAGTTATAATTGGTGGTGGGTTTTGACTCTCTTCAACAGGTCATGGTCCTCTCTACCTTATTAGATTCTCTCATGGATAGATGGTATTTCACTCTGTCCAAGAGCCAACTATAATTTTCATGGAAGATCACATAAATCCTTTATTATTATTATTATTATTACTATTTTTTTTGGTTGGCAACTGGTTTTGGGCTGTTGAGTTCCATGGATATGTTATAATGATCAATCCTTATTGGATAATAATAACTGTTGGTTTAAAAGTGTGAAAGATTCAAATCTTAATTTAGGGTTTTCTTAACCCAACAGTAAATTACACTAAGTCTCTGAATATAGTGACATTGAATTCAGATGGAGGGTTCGATCCACATAGATCAAAAGCAACCACGCCAAAGTGCACAAATGCATGCACAACCCAAACACACTCATTGGCAATCATTAGGAGGAAAAGGGGAAGAAAATACTAAAAACATACCATCTTTTATTTTCTTCTCATGAGCAATGCTGGTTATTCGTTGCACGAGAGCCTTATTCTCCAAGCTCAATATAAGATGTTGTTGCTTAAGGAATGCAAGCTCTGCTGCCACATCCGATCCCTCAGCCTACAATGTGAAATGAGAAAGAAGTAAACAGTGAATATGAGTTGAGGTTTCAAGCTGAAATTCTATGCTAGAGTTTTTCTAACTGGGAATTACATGAAGGAGGTTAACATTCCGTTCCAGCTCAGCAATGTATTGAAGTTTACGAACCCTTGAGCGCTGCGCAAAATGCCTGCAGAACAAAGCACTTGAAATCAATGGAATGCGTGGAGATTTCAGGCAATAGTCTTCAAGGATGGGCTTTTTCTGGAAATGACTTGAATAATGACCTTTAAGGCTCCACAGCTAGAATTACCAATTTTTCCATATTTCTTACCAAAGATCTTCAGGGAGTTCTAACGTGGGAAAATAATTACAAGTGAGAAAACATGAAAACAATACTTAGACTTAACAGGATAGAATCAGTTACAGTTTTTACTTGAAGCGGCAACTACTTATCATTCTTAAGTGAAATCAATCCAGTGAGAAAAGTCAAGTATTACCTCATCCAAAAAGAAATTATAACACTTCATTGTTCATGAATTTTCACACTAAAAGAGGATGTTCGTGATTCATTCTAGCTTATAAAATTCTTCATTTGTCAGGTAACATAAGCGTTATTTCTGAAGGTCAATATTAGGATGTAATTTTCATTTTCTTCCTAGTGATCTCATACTCTAATGGCAAGCAGCAACTAAGTCAGTTCAACTCATTATAGCATCATCATTTCTAGAAAATATGAATGAATTTGGATGGACTTCCATTGTTTAATAATCCTAACTAATCAGTTCATCCTCCAAAAAGTAAAAGGCTGTCAATGTGTGGCTAGAGAGAATGTAAATTTTCTTTTTGTCTGAAGCAGGAGAGCATAATAGGAGTTGCGAAATGAAGTGTGGGAAAGTTGGATAGATGGTTTCAGTTATGCATCAGACTGTTTCTTGCGCTTCCATTCATTAGAAATTCAAAGGCGCATCAATGGAGAAGCTGGATAGATGTTGGATTCCAGTGTCATGGATGTTTCTGTTTCTATGGGGACAGACTAGCATCAATCTTAAATATGGTAGCAGTAGCACTGTTGGTGATCCCAGAACCGCTGAGGTGCTGGGATCATGTTTTTGGAATGTCAAGCACACTAGCATTGTAGTTTTATCCAGTTCAAAGGGGCTGTGTCAGGTATTGAAGCTGACATTTCAGCACTTCTATATGGTGAAGCATTTAAGAACTTTGGTCCTCTTATTGCGGAAGGAACTAATGTGTGATCAGGTGGGTCGAAACAAAATTTTCATTTTCTTCTCTGTTAATAAAATAATACAATCATTTAAAACAAAAAAAGGTCATCAAATTCATGATCCCAAGTTTAAGGATCCTTATATTGTTTCATAGTCATACTCTTCGACCTGTTTCCTGCAGCTCCAAAATAAATCTGGGATTATGGCTCTCAGTAGGCTCTTTTGCTAATGTTCTTAAAATTTAGGAAGATAACATAAAAATCTGACCAAATGTAAGCTGTGGGGATGTATACTTTTTAGGTGGGAGTTGATTAAGGTAAAAACCTGACATTTTTCAGGCGTTTTAGAAGACAGTCTCTATCTCTCTCTTTGAATGGAACAATAGGAATTAATTTTTTCCTTTCCCAAAAAGTTTGGATATAAGATTTTTTTTTTTTGTTGGATAACATAGCTATCCCCACCCCACACATTGGAGGTGAGACTAATCTCATGGATACATGAAACCACCTGTCAGCCTCATGTATGAGGTAAGCCTAGGAGGAGTTGAACCAAGATCTCTAATCTAACTCTAGAAGCTTAAACCAACTCAGCACATAACAGTACTTAGTTCCAGAGCAAATCAAAGAATGCACCTCTCCCTGTTACTATGCTTTGTTGAACTTGTTGGCCTCCATTTGATTTTCCTTAGTTCATCGACATTGATCAGGTTGGCATATTTGTAGTCTAGGAGTGCAAAACCTGCAAACTCATTGCTTTGGACTGGATGTCAAGAGTATTCTGGATTCTAGTTGGGGCTTGGTCTGAATTTTACATCCCAACAATTAATCACCTATTTCCACATAAAAGCCTGAGAGACTGACATGTCAGGCCGAATCCCAGCAACTTGCAACCACAAAGAGGCTGAAATCAAGGGAAAATGGTGGAGTAGCTAACTCAATAGCAGGCCCAGCACACAGATGTAAATAGAGACCAAGCTCAACCTGGAAGCACCGACGGATAAGCATGGCCGATTGGCAACTGCCAGAGATGTTATAAAAACAGAATATGGAAGTTCACAGGGGATGAATCAAATCTAATTGACCAACTATTAGAATATGAAAATAGTAAAAGTTGACATGAAGCATGGACAGTTAAACTGAAACCTGGAAGGGTCGAGTAGGAAAAATAGAGTTTGGCATAGGACAGGCCCTACCTTGGCCTTTTTTTTAGTTCTCATATCAGTTTACCATCATAGGATGAAAACTTTGCCCATTTGACTGAAAGCATGAAGAGCCAGACCCTCAAAAAATGGGTTTGTCTGTTTCCATCCCTGTTAGCATCATTTGGCATTGGTAGCAAGGAAATCATGCATTACAAAAACATGATGTTCACAGAGCAAAGTCTTACAGTTTAGTTTGTTTTGGATCTGCATCAGGTGCAGTAGGCTTTCCATGTGAGCTTTCCTCCTTCCTTCCACAGCACCCTTTCTGGTCAGATGGGCAAACATCAGATGCATTCAACTTGACAAATAATTTTTCCTTCCTTTCAGAAGATTCTCGGTGGTCATGGTCACTTGTTTTCTCTCTCTCTTTCTTTGCTTCTATAAAACACTCGTTGTCCTGTTGACCCATGGATGCAACACAAGTCTGATAGGTCAAGGAATTTATAGAAGATTTCCAAGCCCTGGTAAGAAGTATCCTGTTGGAGCCAATCTCCAACATGGAGGCACGTGATGTGTCTTTCTTCATATCAAGGGGCAGAGACACAGAGGAAGGCAAAAGAGATGGATCATTGCCTGTCCAGGACTCACGCTGAGGAATACTCTGCACATTAAAGGAAGTACCAAGAATATCCTGATAAGCCAGAGAATCACTAGAGGAACGCCTATGGGTTCCTCTTACAACAGGTGTCTCGTGCTCATTAAGAAGATCATCAAGCCAGTATGGTTGCTCCTCAATGAAGCTTTCCGAAGATGCTCGTTGGTGTTGTCTGTGATTATCTTTAGGAATAGAAGCTTGTTTTTTAACAATTGGCTGGCTGGATCCAAACTCTGTTGATGGGTGGGTGATGTTTGGTAATGGACTTCTAGGAGGAAGCTTTGACATTCGTCCTGAATGTGACCAGTTTGCACATTTTGGTAACCCCTTGCTGTTAAACATTGTTGCAATTAAAGTTTTTTCCTGTTCAGAAAGAAGTGACAAGCAGCATGTCAAACAATAACATCTTTCCCCAAAAACATGTCAGACAATAATGTGTGTTGCACACCCAGACATAGCGAAAACTGAGCATCATTTTCTTCCTTCTGATAATAGAAAATTTGAGGTCAGAGTCATTGCCTCTTAAAAAAATATGGTTAAAGGCAAGCTAAAGTATAAATTAAAATAAGATAGTGGAGGTATGATATGCTGCAAATCAACATTTGTACTTTCAACACTTCATCAAGGGCTATCATGCCCAGATGAGACACGGATGCAGCAGGGGCATACCACGGATATTGGTGGAGTGCTGGACATGGATTTTTGACATAGAAGAAAGCATTGAACACAATATCATATAGAAACATTGCTTATCTTTAGTAAATTAGTATAATAAGTCTAGTGGCAATCTGGATGATAAAAGAAAGATGGGCAGCTTAAGCTATTAATATTCAAGTGAGGCCAGCATTTTAGGTGACTTCGATATCTTGTTTAGAATAAATCCTTCAAATGTGATAAAGAAAGAAGTACAGAGAATTATAGCCTTATGGGACGCTTGTAAATGCATCTAATGATAATCAATATCATCAAAGAAGCCTAAATTCTAGGTGAGTACTTATGCACTAAGAGTTCAAGTTGTGATATTTATTTGCTAATCAACAGAGTCTAGTAACACTTCAATGTTTGGATTTCTACACGAAGCCTATATTGTTACTTATCTTTTACGTTCTTTCTAGGATTAAAAGAGAGTGAGGTAAAAGAAATGAACTGAATTTACCTTGACAATTGTGGCCTTGTGGATGTGGCATTGCTAATATCAACTACAAATTGCAGACCATGTGGGAGTACTTCCACAATTCGTAATCCATTTTATGAGAGTTGGATATAATGGACAATTTCCTATGCCATATAATGCAACAAACTCTAAGCTCTATGCTTAAGTTTAATTCCCTCTACATGCACACCATAAGCACATAAGAAACATGTACATTCACCAACATCCAAATACCACAAGTTCAACATCATTCATTTTTGCATACAAACTAGGACGACCTTGCACAAAAACTTAGAAAAATGCATTTCGATTGACAGCACTCATCAGGGACAAAAATCATTTTCAGGTTTTTTTAGGTAAAAGAAAAAAAAGGAGGATCGAAGTTGATATTTGAAATTTTCATAAATGGGGAGGAATTGCACATAAAGATGTCGTATTGCTTCTGAGCGGCACCTATAGCAAATTGGTGCAATTTGGATGTAAATATCAGTTAATGAACCAATATCAGATGCTCCATCAGCCAGTGCCCATCCCTTTTTAAAGAAATAATCAAAATGCGAATATGGACTGCACCCTTTTTTTGGAATGGTCACTGTTTTATTGCTTGAGAGAAAATAATACATCACCCAGAAACAGCTATATTGAGAGACTCTGCATTTATCCCACTGGAGTAGCTTTCTAAGGTTTACTCTGCAAAATGATTGTTTAGTCTCCAATTATAACAGTTTCATTTTTTTAAAAAGAAAAAAAAAAAGTCTTCAATTTAACAGGTTATGGGTCCATGGATCGGTACATTTCATCATCACCGTGAACCCCTTCATCCATCAAAGTTTGACTTTGTGAGTTACCTTCCCCTCTCTTTCTCAGGTTGGGCCAAATTATTTGCTACTATGTAATTTGACATATTCTTCTACCTACTTTAAGGCCTTCCACTTTTATGCCTTAGCTCATTCTAACCAAGTACATTTTACCCATGAATTTAAATTCTACGTACCAATTGATGTAGAAACCATGTGAGCCTTAAAGGGAAGGCATCACATCAACCACCGTGGGGGAATTTCCCTCATCTGAAAACATTTGACTCCTTCAACATGTGAAATGATTGATGGCAAAGTATCCCCTGTCGTCATGGGTAATGTGGCCCCTTCTCTTAAAGTTTAGGAGGTTTCTCTGAGAACTTGTTCAGAGTCAATACCGATTCTTTCGCTACTGACTGTAATAATTATTTAAATAAAATAGGCTTGAGGCAGAATGCAGACCAAAAGGTTTTCTCACCAGAAGTTCTTCTAATTCCTGAAGCCCCAAGTCAGTACAAACATACTAACATAACCGATAACTCGATAAGCATACATTTTGCCAAAGCATTACCAAGCAACCAAATTGTAGACCAGATGACAGTGATGACGACAATAACGACAGTGACAAATCTACCCAGGTGCGCAGAAAAAAAAATACAATCTGCAGATTTAGTGTCATCAGTAAAGCGTTTAGTCCCAGGCCCAAGTTCACTGGTAGCATTACATTACTAAAAATCAAACACAATAAAAATTAAAATTCGACATCTGATTCCACAAACAACAATAACAACAAAGATAAACTTGTATCACTTATTCTTCTTCATTTTTTTCTTGTACACATCATTTCTACAACAATTTTATGTTTTTTTAAACAAAACACTGGAAGATGAATGATTTGCTTCGGCAATCGACTATAAATATGAGAATCTCAGAGACTCAGAGTAATACGATTTCAGATGCCAGTTTGTAGCATTTCATGTTTGAGGCATGCTATATAGTACATCAAAACATGATGAGGCGAAACTGAATATTGAGATCAGAACGTAGAACTTCTTTTCTGTCGTTGCAAATCTAAATCAGATTAAAAAAAAAAAAATTCCGGAATATATAATTCTGAAACAACAAAAAAAAAAACAATAACAGAATATAAAGAAAGAAATTACAGATCCAATAACACCAACTGGAAGAAGCTCGATTCCTTGAACTTGAAAGAGCAGACTCAATTCATGCCTATAACTTCAGATCTTAGAGAGAGGAAACTTCATTTGAGCTTCCCCTCTGCAGCGACAGTGGATTTTAAGTGAAGAGAAGGCAAAAGTAGCGTAGGTGGAGAGGTTTAATGGTCCGCACGAGCCACTGAAACTATACATCCCCGTTATGCATTCTCTCATTCATAGTCAACTACAAAGGTGATTAAAGCCCTAAAATAAGAACGGAAAAACCGCAGCCCGGGACAGGCAAGACAGAACACAAAGGCCCATAGACAGGCCAAAAACACATACCAAAATATTTATAATATAACAAAAAAATCATTTTTCCTTTTTAAATTAGTTTATAAATTAATTAAGAACTATATTTAAAAGTTCATAACAAGTCATTGTGAACTAATTTGCAGTGGATAATTTCTCCAATAAATGGATATGGCATGTATAAGAAATATCATAAAAACATATCAACTGCAAAAATAATTGAATTGATTTTTTAATCAACATAAATTTGGATAAGTAAGAATTTTGCAAATATCCTAAAAGCTTTGAAACTATGAAAAGAATTATTATAAAATGGTGTGAGGAGAACTTTGATGTAATATGATATTATTCAATATAATCGTTATATAATAAAATAAGAGATTTTGTATATACTTAGATATTTTCAATTGATTAATAATAAGCTTTTATGATTTATTGTGCTTAAATATCATTTGTACTATGTATGTTAAAGTTGGGCCTTCTTTTGAGCATTTAAAAAATTGGTAGCTTGAACTTTAATATTCCAAATAATACATATTAATCTATTTTATAGAGGCTATTTTCATTGATAAGACCCATAATCATAACAATCATCATGTAATTTCTCACAATTTATTATATTAAATTATTAACAATTTAGTATAATTATTTTTATATAGAATTATAACTAAATACTAAAAAGGGCATTTTTGTATGGGCAAATCTATAAAACGTGTGTTTTTAGCGTTCAACACAATGGTCCTATGTGGAATTTACTTAATATTAAATTATGTTTGTTAAAATTATTTTTTTTCTTTTTGAAAACTTTTGATCTATTTTTTTATCGTTGTATTTGATGCATCTTTGATGTTAGATTAAATATGACTAGTCAAAATATTTGTCTAATGATTTTTTTTTTTTTTTGAAAGAATCGATGACTAATGTAATTCAATGAGTCGTATTTTTTATAGTATGATGGTTCTTATAATAATTTATTCGTCTATATAATTTATTTATTATCAGAGTCAGATATCAAACACAATCCATAGAAATAACCGAGTTTTTTCAGCTGGCCACTTGCCTTACGAACCCTTCTTACTTTTCCACAATTAAGCAATAAAAGATAATATTTAAAAAAATATATAATTTAGATAAAATGTTGACTTGTACAAAAAATTCTATAGTTTATTGTGTGCACCTAGATATAGTCCCACAGAATAGGATGGTGATAGGCTAGTTCAAATGATTTTTCTTTCAATATGTTATTCATAAAAAAAAATTATGTGATTGAATTGATTAAATCATATTTTTAAAGACCATAAAATTTAAAAATATGATTTAATCCATCTAATTATAATATTTTTTGTGAATAATATATTAAATAAAATTCATTTAAATAAGTTCATTAAGATCCTATTTAATGAAGCTCGCAGCTAAATATATCAGTACGACCCAATCCTTGGTTGAACATGTCATGTAATGTAACTTACGACCTTTTATGTAACTATTAACACAGTAGACCAAACGGGTTTGCCCAAATTCGGGCGGGCTCGTACCGCGTTTAAGTGTTGAAGAGCAGCTTTAATCTTGGGGACGTGAGTAGCACGCATGTACGGAGCAAGCCGTGGGAACGGCGAACACGATATACTCCTAGGGATACCGGATCTTTCCACTGCTTTGTTTGGATGCCTTAAAAACTGGCACGTGTCGGTTCCATGTGCAATAAACCAGTTTGTACCACTCCCAGCCATTGAATGTTCACTTTAATTGCTTGCTGAATGTCTGCTTTAATCATAAATAGCGAAATGCCCTTCCTTTCTAAAGAAGTAGAGCCGGCTGTTAGTCTGTTACGGTAGGGCCAATCCTTCGGCTCCACCCGCCTTTGGTCTCACTCTCACGGTCTCACCACTTTCGTGTCATCGTCAGAAGGAATTTGATTTGGGTACCGTACATTATACTTTTATTTATTCACACTACACCATATAGATTTTTGGATAAAAATACTTTAAAATATGTGATTTTGGGTGGCAGTGCCCCTAAAAAAATTTGTAGGCTCGTATGTCAAGTCAGATTTGGTTGGATTAAAAAAACCTTTGAATTGATGCACATTTAGATTTCACTTTTAAGACTCAAGCTATTTAAATTTACATGTATTTAGAGTCTTGCATACCTTAATTTGACTCACCGTCTCTTGGGTAGTTCCATAAGTAACAAATTCGATCTTGTACTAGTGCACAGTGACACCCTAGTTTCTGACATTGTGAGCTAATGTATATTTCTAGTGGCTGGCACAAAAAATAGGGATCTTCACTAATGCATAATGGGTGTAGTTTAACTGGTTAACTTCTCACTTCAAGAAGCTGGAGGTATCAAGTTCGAGCCCCTATGGCCTAACATAATGTATTCTAAGGGCAGTGGGTATCGTCCATGGGGATTTTATGCTGATTTTTTGTGATTTTTCACACATAAATTCAAAAAAAAAAAATATAGAGAACGGATTTACACTAAAGAAGAACTAAAAAGATGAGTTGTGGAGAGTCAGAAGAACCAAAAGATGAGAGAATAGTTGGATTGGATTGGTTTTTTTCCTAGACCTTTTTTTTTTTGTTTTCGCTGAAGATTTTGTGGAATTATGCCAAAAAGAGATGACAAAAAAGAAGAACAAAGAAAGGAAAATGATATTTCAAGTCAAGTTCTTGTATTCCAATGTAGAAATAGAGTTTTTTTTTTTCCACGGTTAGCAATTTTTACTGATTTTTTTGTTGAATTTGAAACATAAATTTCATTTGAAAGTGATTTTCTTTGTAAAATAGTATATTTTTCATTGGCTTTGGCATTTCTCTTAAGTTTTTTCAATTTATGAGAATCTGAATTCTCCGTTTGTTCTTGAAAATTCGAATGAAATACACAATTTCTTTTTTATTTTCCCTTTTTTTTACTATGAATTTTATAAAAAAAAATCACCATAAAAGTTCGAGAGTTGAAGAAGCGGAAAGAAAACTAAATTAAGATGAATTCATTGATTTTTTGTGGTAAAAAAACATTTTCATTTTAGTAGGATTTTTTCTGAATTTCCTACACATTAATAAAAAAAACACATTTTCATTTTAAATTTATCACAATACACTCTGAACTAAAATTATTATTTTGACATTACCATCAGAATTTATAAATTTTAAAATATTTTTTCCAAAAAAATTCCTCAATAATATTATACAAATCTCATAGTCTCAACTCTTTTGCCTTGGAAAAGTGTCCCACGTATTAAAAAAATGTTTAGGCACACTGAGGACCACAGTAGCCAAGATCCAATGGACCATGCTCTATTAGCACACAGTTCATCGACAACGTAGCATCATCGATTTTGTACTAATTTAAAAAAAGTCAAGTCCTCTCAAGAATTCGTATCTGAACTTTATTTTACTATCTATTTATTTACCAAGGAGATTTAAATTAACTAATTATTTATTATATGATTTTAATATTTAAATTGATCTTTATTTTCCTAAATTAAATTTAACTAATATTTCTACATTATTGGGTTGAATTGCATTTAGATTTGTATTACAAAGGGCTTCTTTAAAATCTTCAACCTAAAGCCCGATTCATTCATTATTATTGAGATTGTGGCATAAGTGACAGGGCAAGATAGTAGTTTCCCCCAAGAGAGAGGTGATTTTGCCAAAGGCATTTTAAGGGCACGTTGGCGTTTTACTTCCTCTTTTCAACAAACTCTTTTTTATTTAGAATGGATTGGTAACTGACGTCGGATGAGCTGGCGGTCCCCACGCAAGTTGCAAAGAATCAATACACGACAGGAGAAGTGGCGGGGAAAGGGGCCCACTAGAATCCTTGTCTGATGCGCGGGGCCTACATCTACGTGTATCCCACTTCAGTGGGTCATCGCCACGTCAACACAGTCTCTTCGACAATGGATTGAGTTCTGCCTTGGCCCACACAGTGCAGTTTGGACACGTGTTTTATTTTAAGTTCTATAAATCATGTCATATTGAATCATTTTTATTAAATTTGATTAAATAAAAATATAAACAAGAAACGACTGATTAAGCCCTAAAATAGAAATTCTATTTAAAAAGATTTTGAAATCAGACTTTGAAATCTGCATTACTCAGTCATTTTTTTTTTTATATCATAAAAAACTAAATATAATTTTTTAAATATAAATAGATCTAATAAATATAATTCAAATGATATGAATTATATGACCCATTTAAAATATATATTAATTTTTTTTAAAAAATATCCTGACAATACTTACGGCCAGGGCAGTAATAATACTTTCCCCTCTCAATATGCAAGCGAATCTTTGTTCAGTCATCTACAGCAAAGGGCCCACCTAATAGGTGGCTTGGCCCATTCATTTCATTAGCAATAGGAGAAGATTAATAGATGAAAAAGACCCACTAGTGAGTAGAGATAATAATTTTTGCATAATAAATTTTTCTAATCGTGTATAAAATTTGAAAAAAAATTAATTTTATTCTTATTTTTGGATAAAAGAAAGTAAGAACTAAATTAGATTTTTTTTTTAAATTTAGTACACGAGAAAAACTTATGGTGCAAAAAGAGTGCAAAAGGACTTTTTCCATTTTCATGATCATCAGAAGAGAAACCTAAACACAGGTGTTGCATGTGTTTGAACCGAAAAGTTAATATTTTTGATGAGTTGATTCAGAGAGTGATTTTTTTAATAATTAAAACTTATATGAATAAATAGATTATGATAAAATTATCATCGTTGAATTATATTTTTTTTTAAGATTAGAAACAGATCATTAAATAAATATTTTAATCTATCATCATTAATCTAATTGCAATGATGCTCAAATGAAAATTATAAAAGGTCAGATTGAAGTTATTAAAATAATTTTAATAAACTGATTTAACATAAAGTGGACCCCACGTGAAGCCTTGGTCGATCAATAATTACTATATTAATTTTCATTGAACATTTAATATCTTGAAATCAAATAATTTATTGGTTTTGCAAGATTTCTAAAGGGTCTTCCCTTCACTCAGACCTGCCTAGTGTATCTAATCTCAAATAATTTCTATTATATTGTTTTAATAATCTTTGTATTTTTTCATGTCTAAAACACATAAGAGTCTTGTTTATATTAAAATGGAGACAATTCAACAATCAGCAAATTTGGAGGAGTTCAAAATTGAGCTTCTACCATCCAATTACTTTGTATTTTTATATATCATTTTCCACCGCCGTAGTGCTATTGGTCCACTACTGTTACTAGATACAAATCTTCCTCGTCACATGTATATTACAGTAGAAAACTCACTAATTTTAACCTTCTCCTTTAATAAATTAAAATTTAAGATGATTTTTAATGAATTGATTATTTTCTTTTGTAAAACAAAAGTACTAGTTGCCTCTCGCTTAAGGAAATGGGAGTTTGTGGGTTTGAGTCCCCATAACCTAACCTTGGTGTGCCAATCACCCTTGGAGATTTCGCACTGGTATCCCACGGTTTCTACACATAAATTCAAAAAAAAAAAACTAAAAAAAAGTAAAAACATCAAATTCAGAAGTCGTCCTCTAATAAATGAAATAATTTTTAAGGTGTAGTTTTGGTGGTATTTATACGAGAAGTTGGGAACTCTATGGATGAAGAAATTGTCAATATAGGTGTTGAAATGTATAAAAATTATAAAAACAACCAGCCATGCAAGGCAATCATACATTTGGCTTGAGTGGAGTGACTCGATCACAATTTAAATTGACCTATCAGAGTGGCCTCTATGACTATTTTGACCCTTCATTTTTAACTCTTATCTTATTGTATATGTATTTGTGTTATTGATATTTGAATTTTTTTTTTTTATATAATATAGATATTTCCATCCTACATTGGAGGTGAGACTAATTCCACATATACACGAAATTAACTACAAATCTCATGTATCAAGTAAGTCCAAAAAGAATTAAACCTAAATCTCTATTCTAATCCTAAAAGTTTAGACCAATTAAACTCAATATATTTGATTTTACAAGATCAGTCATGGTGTCAGTCCAAACAAAATTAAACTTACAAAGCCGTACTGCGCGTTCACAGTTTAAATTGACTGTCACATTAGTTCCACCCAACGATCATTTGTTTGAGTAAAAATTGCCAAACTTATTCTATATTTGCCACTGAACAAATTGAAAAAGTAAGCTAGTCCAAGATAGAGACTTTGTTGTCTAAGTCGAATTTCTAAGCCCACTGGATGGATTCAGCTTATTGATTGCCAATTGATCCTCAACAAATAATGTACACTTTTAATTACAGCCCTTTGATTGAATGTTGAATAAATTCAAAAAGTAAAATTTGATAACTTATTGTTGACTTTTGTGAACTGAATTACAACGAATAGTTTCTCTTGAGTAGGGCCTAGATCCATGCCTTTGTAAAGGCAAAACAGTCCAACTTTTTTAAGCCTTTTACTTTTCCATCCTAGCTTCATATACACCTACGTATAAGCATAGCCTAATCTTTGTTACATAAGGAAAACACAATTTTTTTTCTACTTCCCTCTTTCTTTACTTTATTTGTTGAGATATTATTAAGGCAAGAACATGCAGCAGCAGTGGCTGTTCAAGCGTAGAGGTGGGTTGTATTGGAGATGTTGAACCAGTAAGGGAGCAGAATATATCCCAAGGTAGGGTTAAGGATCTCAAGTATTTGTTTGTATACTTATCATTATATTTTTTAATATCAAATCAGTAATCATTCCCAAAATAATTGAAGAAATATCTTAATGATTTTATTTTCCATGTGTCACTTAATACAGCCAACAAAATTTACGTCTACATTTACACATGAAACCAAATCAGGTCAAACCCAGATTCTCTTTCCATGTCAGTATAAACATGTCAATGAGGCTTTATATTAAGAAGTGTCAATACGACCAGCAATTCCTCTGGTCGTTTTGATCATTTAATATGAAATGGCTGCAAACTTTAAAGTGCAATTCCTAATCACCATTTCTTGAAATATGGTTGGCTGACAATCAAGACGCCATCTTATAAAATAAGGTCCTGAATTCGATTAAAGTTCAAACTCTCCATGGGGTTACTCTTTATCAACTTAACCAGTGTGTGTGGATTGGGAGGTTTACACATGCTCATGAGATTAGTCTCACCTCCAATTTTGAGTGGAAAGATCCATATGCACCACTATGGTCCATAGTCCACAGTCCATACCAAATTAGCCATTTAGCCATTCACCAGGTTCAATAACCACGATGACTAGATCCTAATAAGTCCTACCAAAGCATCTTTTGCCCATTACATGTGGACCACTGTCTCTACATTGTCTGGTAGCATGCTAGGGCCATCCATCAAATGGGTATAATTATCTGGTCTTGAGCATGCCAAATGGTCCACGCAATGGATGCTGCTCCATAGAAAGAAACCTTCTTCGGGGATGAATGAAATGCAACTTTTAAATGACAAAATAACTCGTTTCTATAAAAGCCAAAAGGAGATAGATGCATTGAAGATATGAAAAATTATCGATTATGAAAATCAGGGTGAGCTTTCAATTAAAGCTTTATGATCAGCAAAAAGTTGTCAGATTTTACTTCTCAAATTTAACCAATAACTCAATCCAAAGGCTCTCTTTGAAAGTTCACAGTGGATCATTGTGAACTGGTTCACGATGAAAATTTTCCTGAAACATGTAGGTCATACAGGTAATTTACAGGGCAAGTGGAAGATAATGTCGTACTCGTTTAGCTACTGTGAACGACAGTGAGTCCTCAACATGCCCAAGAGAGTGATTCTGTCCAAATACCATAAAACATGAACTTCATTGGGGTGATAACTGACAAGAAATGTGGAATTCTATATTTTGAGCGACCATTTTGAACTAAGATAAAACCATTGCTCAAAATATTGTGAATTGTGGACTTGTTTGATTCTTGAAATGACAAGAAGTTGGGCACCATGTTGAGGTGGTGCAAAATCTATCAAGATGGCACTGCAAAATGACATTGAATGATTGCTATACAGCAACATAATGGTGCATACCTAATGAAGTCTGATTGGTTTATAAAAAAAACTTCCAGAATAAAGAGAACAGAGCTTGAATAAATATTGAGGAGTGTTTGGATGTCCCCAGGCAAGGTGTGTAATGCATTTTTGACTTCCTGTTCTAACCCTATCATGTTGAATTCAGATGTAGGTTTGTGTGCACATATGCTTGTGGTTCACTTGCGAATGAAGTATATCTTGATGGACCTTGATACAGCAATCAAAGTAAACCATCGAATTCAGGTTTAGTATATCTAGCCAGGCCAGGCCTCATCCATCCCACAGTGGCTGAATTCAGGTTTAGTTACAGAGAGCCTGTGGGCCAGCTAGGCCCATGGTTGAGTTTGCTGACACACTGATGATACCATGATAGCTAAATGGCATAGGGCATGACCTGCTCTCAAAGCCTAATCAAGCTGAAATATTTCACAGTAAGGACCTAGAGATTGGTAATGGGCTTGTTTCAGACCGTCATTCCAGCATGAATACTCAAGCTGGACAGAAGGAATAAATTTTATACAGAAATGAGGACTGTTAAAGTTGCATGTATTCAATCTGAATAGGTTATGAAGTGTTATGCTTCTGTAGTAAGTGATCAGGTTGGGTATAGATACACTCGTCTTTTGTCTCAAACAAAAATTGTGATACTAAAATGGACTGCCATCTAGAAAAACTCACAACTAGAGAAGTTAGTAGGGGGCATTTATGTAGAATTTGTACAGTTTTTTTCCCCTTCTTCTTCTTCTTTACCTATCAATGGAATAAAACCCCCTCAGTTTTCTACTTTTGTGTGACAAAGCTTCATAAAAGAACATGACCACTGTGATGAAAAACGTCTCTTTTCAGAGGATTTTCACGACTCAACATAGAAGCAATTTCAAAATATATATAGTTCAGAATCAGCAAGGATTCCCAAAGGGGTAAATGCTGTCTTGGGATGTTATTGTGCACAAAGCACACCAGCCCATCTTATAACTGTAAAATGCATCACTTCTTTCAATGTTACCTGAGAAATAAAAATTCCTTGATATCCAACTTGATTGATTCCAGTTCCTTCACAGCAAAGGTGATGTCCTTCAATGGAAAGCTTCTTGAGTACTCATTCTCCATCAGGACATCTCAAGACCTCAAACATAGACCATAATGGTACATCCTACATCTGAAACTAGATCAATAGTATTTTCACAATGAGGTTCTCTATTGGGTTCCTCACTTAGTCATTTCCATTTGAAGAGGGTCAGATCTATTCCATGATTCTCATATCTTTTCATACCTTCTACCCACCTATAATGACATGGTCATGTTGGTGGCAGAAGGCAAGTTCACTTGTAGACAGAAGAAAGAAGATCCAAGTTTTGCAACTTTTGAGCAAGAGTCATCTCACAAGATTGAGACTTCGCTAAGATATTGACAAGGTAACATCAAGATATTGTTAATTTGTAAGTGACAAAGTTGCAAAATAGTGCTTCTTAAGTGCCACTTTTGCTTCTTGGGCTTGTTAAACAACGATCACCATCTATGAGGGCATTGAGGGTTTTTTCTTCTCTAATTTTTAGTTTTTAACACTAAAGTCATTGGAGGTCCCCACCCCCAAGAGTTCTTTTCTCCCTCAATTCCACCTATTTTGCTAAAAAAGGCAACACAAGATTTTTTTTTTTCTTTTTTTCTAATTTCTTTTAATGATTTTGATTAAATTGTAATAATTTATGATCTTGCCATTTCTTGTATTATTGTGCTTGGTTGTCTCCAACTATTGAACTTTGTTCACCAGGTCAGTAGGTAGGCTAGTATTAGAGATTGGAGCTCAATTATCATTCATGGCGGTACATCGAAAGAAATGAAAATACCCTTGGTATTCATGACACTTGTGACCAATTCACTTATCTTGAGGTTCCCATAGCAATTGAAAGATTGAACGTAAAAGATTATGCTATGCTTCTAGAAAAATTCAACAGAAGTTCCAAGGGTGGAGTAGTTTACTCTTAAATAAGCAGGCAAAACTATTTAATTAATTTAGTTGTGGGGAACATGGCTAGTCATCTCCATGGGAACTAGTAAAATCCAAAAAACAGTTATTGAGAAGATTATAAGATGGGAGAGAGGTTTCTTTTGGAGCAAAACTAATAACAATAGAAGAAAATGTTACTACCTGAGTTGGGATAAGGTCTGTAATCCAAAAGTCAAGGAGGGCTTGGGTGCTAGGATTTTCTGTAAACAGAACTTAGCTTTTCATATTAGTCTACTTGGAGATTTCTCAACCAACAGAATAGAAATTGGGACATTCTCCTTAAAAATATCTGAAAAACAAGGATTTCCTTGCAATTTAGGAAAAAATTACTGAGTCTCACCTTTGGAAATTCTCAGGGTGGGAGAGTACATTCTAGATGGATGTGCTTGGAGTGTGGGGCGAAACAGTAAGGTAAATAGGAGAGATTACTGGATTCCGGGGATTAAACCTGATGCCCTGGGGGTCACTGTCCACGATAATGCTTATGGAAGTATCAATCATATGCCTCAAGAAGTGCATGACTTGCAAGAAAGAGAGGATAAGAGTGCTTGGAATATCCAAAACAGTGTTGAGATTGTTGGCTTAAACTTAGGTTCTCAAATTACCTCAGTTCCCGTTGAGGAACAAGACCAGTTGCACTAGGATTCAAGCCAATGTGCCTGATGTTCTGTTAAAATAGCAGACATGGGCCTAATTACATTGGGCAGTATTGTGGAGATTGTCAGTTCCCCCTGAAGTCCAATTCTTCTCATGTAAAACTCTTAATTATGATCCTCCCACCAGGAAAAAAAATTAAATTGCAGAAATATAAATATTAACCCCAAATGTCCTATTTGTGATGCAGATAAAGAAACTCATGAGCATCTTTTCCTTTGGTGCGAATCTCTAAAGGAAGCCTTGTTGGAATTCCTCAGATTAATTCGCAAACAGAACCTGGCTTGGCCAGTAAGAGAAAGAGAAGGCTAGACATTGTGGAATCATCTGTTTCTACTGAACAACAGGAAAATTCCAACAGCTAGGAGAAAATTGGAAGATTAGCTGTCTGAATCAACCATTGGAAGAAGGGGAACAAGGTCCTACCAGAGGGGAAGCAATATAATGCTAGAGCGGTTGCTCAAAAGCCTCTTTAACATACAATGACTGGATGAGAAGGACGACAAAAGCCAAATCTCTAGCCTCTCTTTCTGGAAGCCACCAGATGGAACTTGGGCCAAACTTTGATGGGTCAGCCACGGGCTCATGAGGGGGGGAGGGTATAGGGTTGCACCAGAACAAATGCAGGACTAATTATTGCTGTTTATACTGGTAAACTAAACCCAACTGATCCTTCTGAAGGGTGAATATGTTGGATATCTCCAAGGACTAAGATTGGTGGTCCAAATGAGACTCCCAAGGATGGCCATTGAAGGAGATGATTAGGATTTGATCTGGAATACTGTTCAAAGAGGCGTTGGCTGTTGGGATCTCAAGCCAATCACTAAAGATAAAGCTACATTAATGAAACCCCAAGTCTCAGTGGTTTAGTGTTGTTCGGAGGAAACCAACTCTAATGCTGAGGGGCTACTAAATGGAAGAAGGCTGTCTACCATGAATGGGTTGGATTCAGTACCGACTTTATCATTTACTGGAAGTTAGTGATATCCATAACCACAAGAGAGGTTAGCATGTTTGCTGTGGAAAATTGGAGCTGGCTGGTGGTTACCTGCTACTGGATCTTGGTGTTATGGGTGTATGAGTTTTGTGGGTTGGTTCTGGCTGTTCTTAATGCGGGTCTGGGTCCACTATCTTTTGTACCTACTGGTTCCTGGGTCTTCTGTTATGTACAAACATATGCTTGTATCCTCCTTCCTATTTATATAATATGATGTTGATCACCCAAAGAAACAAATGAAAGGAGCGTGCGATAGAACTTTTAAAATTTCATGGCATTTTAGGATATGTTTTACCTGTAATGATTTGTGGTTCAGTTCTATTCAATTGTATCAGAAATGAGAAGGCATTTAGAAACATAAATAAAGGGAAAATGTAAATAGGCTTCAAATTAAATTGTAGGATTGCATAATTATAATGACAATCATCATCATCATCATCTAAGCATTTATCCCATCAATCTGGGTTCGGCTTTTTATATTTGGAATTGGTAAATTATTTCCATAGGCCGATTGCCTATATAAAGCCCATGGGAATAATAATATATTGATCATCTAACTTTGAAAATAGATAGCTATCAGTCTATTGAGAAAATAATATTTCCATGGTTTCTTACAGCAAGTGCAAATATTCTCCATCTGGTTTTTTCATAAGGGGTTGTTGCAACAAACATGAAACTTTTCTAAGGATCAGAAATGTTTGAACTTAATATTCTCAGATATTGAAATCATCATTAAAAAATATTTCATAATTTTGTTGATGCATAAACATGCTCTAACAAATGACCCTCCTAGAGAGAAATCGGCATAACTTCAAGGATTTCAGCCATTATCCATGTATAAGGAGATGACAAGTCTATCACAGCTAAATTTTCTTAATTGTGTTACAAAAATATCTCCACTCACTGATACTAGTATTTAAAGTATTGCATAATTGCAGTTGCAGGTGGTTAGAAAGTTTCAAAATAATGGATAATCCTCCTACTTTTAAGAAAAAAAAAAAGAAGGGCCCTCCTCCATTTTGATATGTTTGGTAATTCAGAAAGAAAATAACATCACTATTCAAGGATTGATTCAAAAGTCAGAAGCAGTAAAGCACCTTACATGCTTTCTGATTTCTGCCCTGCTGCAAGTGCATTTTGCTGAAATGAAACTGATTGCAGTTCAGCTACTTTCTTCCAAACACAAACACAACTCAATCTCCTGAATCTTCTCCTTTGTCTAAGAACCATCCAGAAGAGCAAGAAAAAATGGTGTGAAGGGAGAAAAATCCATTTTAGATATCAACATCACATGGAAATACAGAATAACAGTTTCTAGTAGCAACGAGGCCAGCAAACTTGATTATTACATATTTAAGATGACAATATATGTTTAATCATAGCTGGGATTGATCTCCGCATTATACTTCTATCACTGATACATACAGCACGACAAACAAAAGGGTATTATTAAAGGTTACCATGTAAATATGTCTCGTAAACCAACTGGGCAGCCAAAATATCCACAACAGCTGAACCAACGGATTTAAAAATGGTTATCTCATCAGAGCTGTTTCTTCCACCTTTCTCTCCCTTGACCAAATCCAACAATCTACCAGCAATGTCCACATGTGAAATAACACCTCTTTCAAAAGCACCCACTAACTCCCCTGATTCGACCAAAGCTGCTTCACAATCAATAAATACCCTCCCTCTCCTAATGGCATCATCATCACATTCTCTCATAGAATGGCTGAAAGATCCCACCAAATCTAAATGGGCACCTGCCTTCAACAAATTTCCTTTCACAAGCGGAATCTCAGAGCTAGTGGCACAACTCACCACATCTCCTTGCAAGACGACCTCCTCCAAACAGCTTCCATGCTCAAAACTAACACCAGATGACTCTTCTTCTTGCAAGTTCTTTGCCAGATCCTGAGCTTTCCCTACTGTTCTATTCCATATGATGACTTTCTTCAAACTAGGCCTAACAAAAATGTGAGCTCTAATTAGATAGGGTGCCAATGACCCTGACCCAATCATCACAAGAACCTCTGCATCTTTTCTGGCTAGAAACTGAGCGGCAAGAGCAGAAACACAGGCAGTTCTCCAAAGTGTTAGTTCAGTCCCATCCATTGCAGCCAGAGTCCTCCCCGTGGAGGAATCAAACAGGAGATAAGAGGCATTGATGCCAGGTAAATTTCGTGCAGAATTTTGTGCAAATGCAGTTACTATCTTGATGCCAATGTAGGGGAGAGAAGGTGATTTAGACCAAGATGGCATTAGAAGCAAAGAAGAGCATGGATCAATTGTGTAGTTCTGACGAACTGGTGACTGAATCGAGGTCATTACTGATGGAAGTGAATTGTGAAAGTGTTGGATGAGGGAAGAGCAAGAGAGGAGTGAACGAATGGCATCAGTGTTGAGGTAGATGCAATCTCTGTGGTCATTATCTAGTTCCTTGTTGATCACTTGTTTATCAGCCATTGAACCGAAAATCTCCTGTGGATAAGTTAACCATGAAAAAAGGGACAAATTTTGAAAAGACTTGTACTGCAGCAAATGCTGTAATCATATGCATCCTAATTCTAAACTGCACCAAATGACCTTTTCTCCATTTCCGTGCACTTGGGGCTGCCCCAGGATAGGAAACTTCATTAGTTGGGATGATGTTTTCCTGTTTCCTTCATCAGAGCCATGAATCTCTTAGTCTGGGGATTCGTTCTGACACTATTTTCAGTTTCCTTGCCACCCAAAATAAACAGTGAAACTGGGATACACACAAACTGGCATGCATGGTCCTTTTGGCTACATGGGTGAACATTCCATAAAAATTAACAGAAACAGAAATGTGTATTTTCTTAAAAACACATCGTGCTGTTTTTGGTAATCTAGATGCTGGTTCATTGTTTAAAATTCTTGGAATCTCTGGAAAGTAGGGAGAGTTGGTTTGCACATTCCTGGAAAATTCATGGTCCTGGAATGTCAGCAATCCAGATTTCTGGACCATGCAAACGCCTTAAAATTAGAATTCCTATACAATTCAAAACCAGGATCCAAAATCCTTGCATCCTAACCAGTAATTGCTAATAGCTTCTATTATTTTTGGTTTTTATTTAGTAGCGACTGTCTAGTTCTAAAAATGCAAGGATACATTCCAAAATATATCTATCGCGCACTGCAACTTATTTCCAGGAAATAGATTGTAATCCAAGAGATACAAGAGTGAAGCATCAGAATTAGAACCAAAATCCGAACCTTTTTTTTTTAATAAATGAAACCAATATTCAATCTTACAAGTTACAATAGCTCGAGTCACTCTTTCAAATCTTACACCACACTAAGAAAGGAAATTGGGATTGTGACAGAGAAGTACCTGCTGGCAACGACGACTTGCAGAGAAGACTTTGCTGGACTTTGGAGTCGGGTTTGGTAAATTGGTAACAGTCGTTTTTATATGGCCGACTCGCCCCCTTCTATAGAAATTCCTTGGTAGAAAACTAGCAGAAACTCTATCTGACGACAGTCGTGACTTCGATCGTGGAAATGATTAGGACCAGTAATATCTTAACTATAAAAAGAGTCGTGATTTTTTAATAAAACAGTGAAATTATTTTGAAGCAAACTGATTGAATTAAAATCTTAAAATCAATTAATTATTTTTATGTTGTCATTACAGACTAAATATGTTTAATAATCTTTTTAATAAGGCTAGTTAGCTATTTAAACTTCTTATATATTATCTCCATCATTTCACTCATGCATAAAATGTGTTATTTATTAACTTCAATTATTAATAAAATTAAAATTGAAATTATGAATGTACCAGTTAGTGAAACAAAAATTGGAAATAAAAGATATTCATTAAAATAGAGGATATATTCATCATCCACTTGATTTATTTTAATTAAATTAAATATTATTAAAAAAATAATAGAGTTTGGTAAGATCGAGTCAGATCCAGCCGTTGCGAACCATTTTTTTTTTTTTTTTAAGTTGAGCGCCTCCTAAAAAATCTGGACAGGTTAAAGGCTTGGGAAATGATTTGTGCACTCTCCCTTTTTTACCCGTTGTGCACTCTCCTTATTTGAAATTACAATTTTATCCAAAAAAATAAGGAAGGAGAGAGAAAAGTGGAATTTAAAATTTAAATAAAATTGTAATTTCATTAAAGATGAGTGCACAATGAGCACAAATCATTTCCCGAAGGCTTAAGGCGGTACTAGTGTACTTGTACACGTGACTCGTTAAGCTGCAGTCAGTGATGCTCTCTAATTTGCCTGGAAGCGATACACGTGTGTTGGGGTCTGGCTGCGTGTGACCAAAGGGAAAAACGAAATAAATCAACAAGCCCTTGCATTTCCGTCTTCCCTTTTCTTCCTTCTTCTTTAGGTTCTTCATTTATTAAGAGTGGAAAAGTGAGAGCGGATACATCAGCTATGGCCGCACCCGAAGCCCCCCTCTGCTACGTAGGGGTTGCGAGGCAGTCCGCTGCTTTCCGCCTCATGAAGGAGATGGTACGCTCTCTCTCTGTTGTATTTCTGCGCGTTATTTCATTTGATATGAAAACAGATGTCCAAATTCTTGTTTGTGCTTTGCAGCGTAGGATATAATTCTTATACCAATGTTTGGATTTTCTAACACTATTGATTGCCTTGATGCGTCTTTTCGGAAATTGCCTTTACCCAGAATGAACCTAAATGAATCCTAGATGTAAGCTGGGCATGATCCGTAGACCGCAGTCAGCACTTGCCTAGGACAATTGGGTGGGCTTGGACAAGTATTATTGTTTGGCAGACGGGCTTGGTCCAAAATGAATCCCTTTTATGTAATTGGAAAATCCACCTTCTTTTAGACAAGTAGAAAAATATTGTCTTTGTATTGATATAGGCGGTTACAACTTACATGGAATACGTGTAGAGAATCTCAAGCTCCACTCACCTTTTTACAAGAGTTCCAACATTCAAAAGAACACCATAAAAATATTCAAAATTTTGAAGCTTTGAAGACGGCATACTTATTGCCACAACTCAAGGTGTGCATATTGCTATCGTTGTGTTACAACCTGGAAAAAGAGTTAAACTTGGGAGTAAGCTCAGGACATAAGGATTCTGGTACATTTATTCTGGCATGTGGTTAGAGTGTCTCAGTTGGGCCAGACGTTGCCTCTAGCCTTCTCATGGATGGGTGTGAAGTGCTTCACATGGTTTGTCTAGAGGATTAAGTGGCCCAGTTGGTGCATGTGCTGTAGAAAAGGAGGGTGCAAATTAGGTGAAGAAGAAAGGAGGATGGAAGGAGCGGTGGGATTACAAGCTTTCCAAAAAAGGGTTTTATAATAAAGGAGGCAATTAAACTACTGATGATAGTAGATGATGGGATTGAATTTGTGGAAGAGGGTGTTGAGCATTATCAAAATGGTTTGAGGAATCTTATTCTAGTATGCATAAGGGAGAAACGCCTTCACTGTTTTGAACTTGGAGGAAAAATTGGTAAGAAGGTTATTAAGGAGTAGGGCCATTAGAAGTGGTGGGTGTGAATGGACTGTTGGTTATTGGGTTCATTTGTACACGCACTTATTGTTTTTACTTGTACCTCCATTTTCCTTTTTAATAAAATTTTGTTATGGTTTCTAAAGAAAAACCCTTAAGTGCTAGGATAGTGAAATTCATCCTTCTTGTTTTGAGAAATCGAAAAAGAACTTTTCCCCCTTGAAAATGTCCAATGTTCAGATGATGCCTAAAGGTTTCTTTGTCATACTAGTTAAATTGAATAAGCTAGGATTGCAATGACTAGTGAAAATGGAGTTTTGTGCCTCTAGATTTTGTGTATAATTAGTTATTTATAACTTGATTTAAAATCTGTGGAAAAATTAATCTTCTTTTTAGCGTAGACATGCAGATGTTGAACATGACTATCTGAGATAAATTCAGTTGTGTTTTTGTGTGGTAGGGATCTGTCCACTGAATGGACTTTATTTGTATATTGCACACATTACTCTCCATCATGATATTAATGATATGAAGAAAACAGGCTCTGCATAACCATGTTTAGTTGTTTTATGTACACTAATAGTCTTTCTTTAGGGATGGGAAGAAGGTGAAGGCCTGGGAAAGGACAAGCAAGGAATTAAGGGACATGTCAGAGTTAAAAACAAGCAGGATACGACAGGTCTTTGCCAGTGTTTATGCTTTCCATAGTTGCTGAAAGTTATATACAGTGTTTGTGCACTGATGTTTGTTTGTCATCTTCTTTTCTTACTTATAGGCATTGGTCTAGATAAGGCTGCTAACAGCTGGGCATTGATACCACTCAGTTCGACAATATTCTAAAAAGATTGAAAGTGGTAACACTTTTCATCTTAGCATTCTTTGTTTATCTTTGATATGCAATATGTATTTTTATCTACAAGTTGGCTGGAAAAATGTTTTTTTTTAATGCGTAATTTCTTGTATATATATGTTTGCATTTTTGGTGTGTGCTTTCCCTGATGGCTTTTCATTTTCCTTATGTTATTTGTATCTTATTGACAGCAAGTCGCAGAACACGATAAAGAAGGTATGGTTGTATGTTGTAGGTGTTTTGTTCTCTTTATATTTATTTATCTTACAACTATTTCCTTTAATTCATTAACAGCTGTGGAGGCAAGTGACCTTCAAGTAGATACCCAAGACAATATACCTAAAAAGGAGTCGACTGCTAAAGCTACTCGACCACAGGGGAGGTCAAATATCCAAAATTGCGTAATTGTGGTTTTTTTTTTTTAAATAATTGATTTGTTTAAATGCTATACATAGGTTGCTTCATGGAGGGTTTTTCCTGTCCTATTGTAATTGTATTCTGATATAAATTAGTAATTGACCAGGTATAAAAAGAGGGAGAGAGGCAAACTTGTAAATGCATATTCATCTAAGGATCTCCAAGGAATTCTTGTAATTCACTAATCTTCTTTAAATATTTTTCATTTCATCTAAGTGGCTGGTTAAAAATAGTTAAGTGGCTTTTCCTAGCCATTTTATGCACATACTGCTATGTCTGAAACATGCAGTCATGTTATTGTAGTGTTCAAACTTTGAAACATTGTTTAGGATGCTGTGTCTTTCAATTATAGAAGCAAGTTGTTTGTTTCTTTGTGCTTTTGATGTTTGACCTTCTACACGATTATGTTAATTTGAATTTAAATAGGGAAAGGTCGAGTGATGCAATTATAGGTTCAAATCACTATAGAACCTTAGAATCACTTGGTATTTAGATCTAATGGAAAATCTAAACCCAGGATCACACATTGAAGAAAGTGGATTCTAACTTAGGGGAAATCTCAATTTGATAGAGATTCACATTGTCTATCTCAATAGGAAGATACTCAAATCTCACCTTGGATAAAATTGAATGTAAATTTGCTCATTCGGAATTATAACACTCAATTGAAATAAAATTGAACTCTTGGCATTTTCAAACAAATTCAACAAGGGTAAACAACCACAAAGGTAAAAAATTCAATCTCAAATTCCGTATTGCATATGGGCTCCAAGACCTTTATTTTTTTAGTTGTCAATTTCGTTCCGTTCTGGATTTCACTGAAAAATGGAATGGATCAGGTTTAGTAACCGTATTCCATTCCAGTATGTTCTGGCTGGAACGGGCCTGATTTGGGCAATAGGGGCTGGAATGGCCCATTTCGGCCTACCCGTCGCTCCATAGAGTTTGTTGTTTTGATTTTTTTTTTTTAAGATATACATATAAATCAAACGTTACAATAGAAAAATAGGCTTCATGAGTTACAATTTGAAAAAAAAATTAGAGCCTAAAATTTTATTTTAGTAGTCAAAGTCACCAGGTGTCTTTAATTCAAGGAACACTTACTAAGATCAAGTGACTAAAAATTGAATTTTGGGCCGAAATTTAGTCCAATTGTATCATGAAGGATATTTTCAATTCATATGGTTTTTTTTTAATGTATATGACAAAAAAATGAGGAAACAAAATGAAATGGACCGGTGTGCTTATGTGTTTTAAGTTTTAACCTTTAATTCTGAATAAAATAAGAATTCAAGTTCATTTCTTTGGTATTTTTAGGATTTCTTTTGTCTAACTCAATTTGTATTTGATTCTGGTTAGAAATCCAAACATTTCATGAGAATTTATGTGGATTAGTGTAGAATGATAAAAATAATTAATTTAAATATATTTATAAGTTTGCATTATTGTCTTCATATTTTATTATATTTTTTACTTTTTAAATTTTTTATGCCTCCTTTTACGAAATGGAACATTGAAATGGCTGGAACGTTCCGTTATGGAGACAAAACAGAACAACTTCTAGAATAGATCTAACAACTATGTCATTTATGCATATGAAAGAGAGAGGAGGGGAAAAAAAAGCCAAGCATAGCTTGATTGACCATATCATCCTATCCATTCAATTTGACACATGATTCTTGCTAATCTGGTAAACCCTTATTCAACCATTGCTAATGTGCCATGTCTCCCTACTACGTCAAACCTCCAATAGGAAAGTTACACTTATTTATTGATGATGAAACGTAAAATAAATTAAAAATCCAAGAAAGAAAGTCTTTCAAGGTCGTCGGGAAGGTTGACTTTAACAACAATTATATTTCTTATCAAATTATCAACTTCATCTTTTTGCTCTTCTGTAATTTGGTAAGAGATTGGTAGATGGGTATTGAAAATAGTTCTTCCATTTGTGATTTTTAACATTTTGGAGTTTAGAATGTCTCTTGCTGTTCTTTGAAAATTGACATAACTCTTTAGGAAGTAGGTTTCTTTTGTCAAGAATTCGGATTTCTTCATTTCAATTCTGCTCTGGATCAGAAAGTCTTAATCTTCACATTTATCCAGCAGCCAAATTTGATATGGAAAGCAGAATTCTCCTGGCTGGCTCCATCCTATAGAACTGGAGATACTGATCTTCATACATCTATCAAAGTGATAGTTTTTTACCACTTGATAAATCATTGCCTTAACCGTGGTAGGAAAAGACCTATAGTCTTGAGGATGTAGAGCAAGGAATCTGATTTCACTCACAAGCCCCTAATCAATTGCTTCTTGACTCCATTTTTCTTGGTTTATGTAAAAACGGAGTTTTGGAATTGTGAATATTATATCCATGTAATGAATATATTCAGAAAATAAATCTTTAATCCTTTGGGTTAGGACCAAAGATTTAATACGATAAATTTTTTTGGGAAGTACTTTTTTGCATTTCTCAAAGAGCAATATTCTCTGCAACTTGACCTTAGAAGGATCATCTTTAGTCTTAGTGAGGTCAAAGATTTCAAGAGAATTCTTTATCCCAATTTAGTTTGGTTACTAAATCATTCAAAAGAGTTTGGATTTTTTTTTCGTGCCGGTGTTTGGCCACTTTCTTTTCTTCATTTACATTTTGTAGATATTTCGTCAAATAAGATTACTGTCTGCGGAAGTTTTTTTCTTTCACCCAAACAGTGTGACTTATAGACATTATTTATCAGTTTATATTGATCTGGTAACAGCCCGACTGCATATGACACAAGTTTTTGGGGTTCGAATCTCTGTCAAGATTATGAAAACTGGTGTTCAGATTTCCATAGAAATATCCTCCTTGGTTGGAGTTAAGTGAACTTTCTCCTGGGTTGGAGTTGGTTCTCAAGCTTGTTCTTCCTTTGTTAGTTCGAACAACCTCTAAGTAGTCTTTGGGCTTCATTGGTTTGGAGCTTGACTTGACTTGGACAAGAAGTCAGCAATAATATTATTAGTGCTTTTAATGTGTTCAATTCTGAAATTATAGCACGAAATTTCATTAAACCATCTGACACGTCTTGGATTATCTTCTATCGACTTTTTACTTGTAAAAAACTGCTCAATTGTCAATTCTAATGATGAAATCTTTTGGAGCAAGATAAAGTTTAGACCTTTTGATTCCATTTTTAATTGCAAGCAGTTCTTTTTCATTTGTTATGTTTATAAGTTCATTGGGTTTGAACTTTCTTGAATTATATCCACAAATTAATTCTTGGTTAGAATTAACTAGAATGGCTTTTAATACTGCACCACAAAATTCATTGGAAGCATCGGTTTATCTTTTTCTAGTGGAAAATAAACTTTTGGAACTTTCTCAAAGATTTGTTTAATCTTTTTGAGAAGTTGTTTATTTTCATAATTCCAAGAGATCTTGGTTAAACCATTCCTCTATTTGGGTAGGCCAAATCTTTCTCATTCTTCCATTCCGATCTTAAAACTCTTTCATATTTTTAACTATTTTTGACGAATTTCTCCATTTTTAGATTTTGAAAATTCTGTCTAGTTGGGTGAGCCAATTCTTTCCAACTCGCTAAATCTATTCGTAAATCTCATTTTTCTATTTTTATCATTTTTTGCATGATTTTTTTTTTAAATTTCTATATTAACAAGTAGGAATGTTCAAATCCTTCTAACATGCCAACTCCACTCTTTTTTTAAGTCTTTTCTCACGTGTGTTTTCCTATTTTTTGGACAATAA
Organism: Chimonanthus praecox; assembly: GCA_022113865.1. NCBI lineage: Eukaryota > Viridiplantae > Streptophyta > Magnoliopsida > Laurales > Calycanthaceae > Chimonanthus > Chimonanthus praecox. Next base: position 6,773,862 of record CM039092.1, read on the forward strand.
GGTTATCTCAAACTACGTTGCATAGATGGTGAATATTCATTTGATGAACACCATTAAAAAAATCTTTGTTCTATATATTAAAAAAGGAAATGTATCATTGTTTGTTCTTTAACCTTTTATAGTTCTAAATAAAGCTCGCCAGTTTAAAAAACAAAATCACAGTTTCAACATGTTGCAGACTTTTTATTGGAAAAAAATCATATGCAATGACTTTGTCCTCATTGTGGAATTGTCAAGTAGTCACATGTGTTTTGAATGATATACATGGTCTTTTTTACTAGAGGGAGGGAGGGAGGAAGGGGGATATTGACTAGAGGGAGGGAGGGAGATTGGTGGTGTCTTTGTAACCCTTTTTTGATCATTTACTCATGCTTGACAGGTTATTGTTTATTATCTGCTATGCTTGCTTTATTAGAAGTTTATCTCAACTGGTTGCTTTTTATATATGAGAGCACATGACATGGAAGTTATTTTTATTATTTACAAGTTAATTTTTGACCATCATTGAAGGGCAACAAGGTTGAGGATACACAAGCAAATGTAGATGACGATGGTAAATTAGAGTCTCCAGTGGTATTTGACACCCATTCCCGTTGTGTTGAAGGTACCTTGCAATATATAAATCCTCAACCTATAATTCTTTTGTTCATGCCTTGTTTTATGATTCTCTGAAGCTACTTGAAGGTCTGTACTCGTGTATTGCCCTTTAAAGGGTCTTTGTCATTTGCCAAGGGTCTGTAAGGAGTGCAAACATATGGATGGGTCAAAGATTGCCAGTAGTGGTTGGCTTCGCCAAGTTAGGTGCTTAAGCTAGAATTTAGTGTTTAGTGTTAGTTCATTTTGGAAGCTAGGGAATGCTGAGGTTGATGGATAATTTGAGATTTTTTTAAATGTTAATTGATTTATTGGGAAAAAAGTTGATAAACAACTTGCCAAGTACAGGATAGGAGCAAAACAAAGTGAGTGGAAACATGAAGAAAGTTATGCAAATATTATCCCTCCACTCTCTAGTTAAGGTTTTGGCTAAAGAATGAGTGCTGTCTTCTAACCACAAATCTCTATAGATTGGAGATATTTACCCATCGATGTAATATTTAAATATGTGCATTTGGTATATCAAAGAACGGATCTACTGCTATCAAAGAATAGGAGGTTGATAGTTTGAGGTGACTCCCTTGGGAGGAAATCAGCCAAAGATGGGAGGTTACACCCTCCCATTTATTGTGCAAGTTACTTGATTTTGTCTATCCATCCTCATCCTACTCCCTCATTGTCTCTCTTCCCACTTATTTCTTCTGGAAGATGGCTCTTTTCTCTCTCACTTGATGCCCCTCAAATTAGCTATGAGGAAATTTTTGCGCCATTTGGTCGAGCATCTCTCCTAGCTTTACCACATCAATGTCGAGATGTGTTTTGCAGGTCTGTAGTAACCTGTAACAAGGTTTGAGACCTATTAGAGTTCCACCTCTATCTTTTGTCATCAATAGCTTCACATCATCCTCTCCTGCGATCTCACCTCTCCCCCATCAAGTTCAATGGAATCATACCCTGAGTTGCTACTGAAATAGAGTAAGTATACCCGAAAAAAGAAGAAGAAACAGAGAAAGTATACCTGCATTATTTGCCAACTCATCAAAAACAAATGCACGAACTTGATTTTGAACTGCAACGTGAAAGGTGCATTGTGGGTTTTTTTTTTTCTTTTCTTTTTTGAGCGGTGACGAACAAATTTCATTAAACAATAGGAAAAGGATACAAGAAACTGGTATACGAGAAACATATCAAAAACAGAAACGAAATCTACAAAATTCAAGCAAACAGAACGCAAAAAAGTCAAGTCCCCATCAACCTCACACTCTCATACACCCTCCATAAAGTAAACTAGAGCCCTTTCCCTGTCCACTCCTGTTTTGCTAAAAAATCAGCCACGCCATTAGCCTCCCTCCCAACGTGAATGAACGATACCACCAAGCTAGTAAGACATAACCCTTATCAACCTCAAGGAGGGTCCTTCCTTTCACTGATCCACTTTATTTCATTCACCCACCCCCTTGGATAATCAATTCCACTGACCCAAACCTTAACCAAAGGATTAAGGCCTTCCTTATTGCTAATAGTTCAGCCTCATTTGAATCTATGATACCTTCAGGTTTTGAGATAAAAACATCTCCCCCCTGTTATGCACCCACCCCCAATGCCAGCAGGCCTCTAGCTGCGCCATCTACGCTAAACTTGAAACTACCATTAGGGGGTGGCATCCAATCCACCTTAGCCCTTCCTCCCATTTCAAACTGCCTTCCCACGAAAGATGAAGATGTAACAAAAACACCCCGTGAAGGCCTTGCCTATTATTAACCAAGTACTAAGCCTCCAACGATCCCTTTCAAATAACTCCTATAAACCACAAGATTTGTTTTCGAAAATCCTTTGAATTCCTTTCCTTCCACATGGACCACATCAGGGCTGCTGGAATCATCTTCTACATTGGTTTCTTCTTACCTCTGAAAGGAAATGACCTCCACCCATCCACCAGCCCCAATAGGGTATTCCTAAAGACCTGGGAGCAATCCTTAAGACCTGTAGAAACTATCCAATGCTCCTCAGCCACAGGGCACTACCCGAAAGAAAATTTCTCAAATATTTAGGCTCACTTTTTCTCCTTGTAAATGCAAGTTGTGTGATTGGCGAATATCATTTGAATATTCATATAATCATTGTTTGGGTTCTCTTGAACAGCGTTTACTTGATTACTTTCCCAAATTTTCTTTTTTAAATTATCATTTACTTTTCAGTTACAAGGTACTATCCTTGCAGTTAGCCTTTCATGCTGCAAGTTTACTTACAATTAGACAACTCTGTGTCTACTACTTTAATGTTTACATTTGCATGGTGGTTATCACAGATAATGATGTTTCTGTGCAATGGTGGGGTCATAAACATGGATTTATCTCGGCTGGTTTCCTTGGTGCACAAGAAGATAAATCACTCGTATCAAAAAATTCTGAACGCCGTCCCGCAGAAAATGCCTCAGATAATAGGATTGCATTTGCTGAAGAAGATCAAGAAAATCTTTATAGGCTTGTGCAGGTACCCCCTTGTGTGTGTGTGTGTGTGTGGTGGGTTCAATGTGGTTTTGAGTAGTTCTGCCTTTTTCTGCACAGTGCATTTTGGGTAGAGTAAACCTGTTTGCTGAAGTGTACTTTTGAATTAGTAATTATTTGAATTTTGTTACCTAAAAGAACCCAATTTTCACTTAGGAAATAATGCCAACACCCCCCTCCTCCCCTTCCCTGCCCTGCGTTATAAAAACAAACTCCTTGCCTTTTTCAAATTTCTTGTTGCTGTGTTGGTTGGTAAAGTTTCCTATAGCTAAATATGTAGACATTGCCAATGTTGTATGTAATTGATAAATAGTTTAGCATTTTGTGGCTCTCGAGACATCTTTTTTCCTCACTCAGCCTCTTCTTTAAGTTAATGCCTTATTTAGATCAATGGATGATAGATCTACGTATGTAGGAAATTATGTAACAAGTAAAAAAGCTGCTAGAAAGACAACTGTGGCCTCGATGTGCTCTTTACATTTTTTTAAAATAATAGTTAGGTTATGTTTTATTTCTAGTGGAATTGTTTCTGTTCACTGCCATATTTATGTCATCTCCTCTTCTTCCTTTTTAATTTTTTTTTTTTTTTTTGCGTAATGTAGGACAAGGCCACAACAGGAAAGCAGGGGCTGGGAATAAAGGATCGGCCCAAAAAGATTGGTGGCTGCAACTGGAAAGGAACGAAAACATCTTTTGACAATAGTGATGAGGAATGTCCTACAGAAAATTGTTCACTTAAAAGAAAACACAATGAGGAGTTAGAAGTTGGAGACAGTGTTGAGCCAAAATTCAAGCTGAAGCGACTTTGTAAACAGCTTCTCCGTCAGGTGCTGGTTTTAGACATTGGAAACTTCCATTGAAAGCTTGCCTTTCTTTCATGACATATTAGTTCTGCACATTGTAGGTGCCTGGTCAGTCATTGAAGATAAAAGAGCTCAAAATGCTTGTTGAGGCACAGTCTACGTCCTTCTTCTCCAAGTTCTCTTCGAAGCGTGATTCTCTTTCATACTTGAAAACAAAGGTATGCTTGATACCTGATATTACTAAAAAATCATAAAAATGCTTGATACAAAATGAGAAGTTTTTTGTGTTTTAAAATTAGTTTGCAGTTTTTATGCCTCAGATATGCTATCAATCTGAATTAGGGCTCTCCCAACAAAGTAAAGCAAATAGATTATTCAACTTCTGCTAGGGTCACTCGTAGATTTTAAGGATGACTAAAAGATGTATGATTAATCTGGTACCCATATAATTTAGCTTTTGCCAAATCCTCTCTCTTTGCTGTGTTTTTTTATACATTTTATTTTATGCAATAACCATTATAAAATAGTACCCATGCGAGCATTATGCCAAACCCTTTCTCTTTGTTATGTTTATTTATGCATTTGATTTATGTTATGATCTGAATTTGGAATATTACTTTGGGAGTTCTCTCATCAAATCACTTTTTCCTCGATATAACTCAGTGCCTGACCTTGTGAACAGACTGAAAATAGCTAACCACAATAAAATCTCAACAAGGGGTAATCTTGGATACTTTAAACCCCCACAGGTGTAGCTTAGTTGGTTTGAGCTTCTGGGAATAGACTAGAGTTCTTGAGTTTGACTCTTTTCGGAGTTACCTGATCTGATACATGAGGCTTGCAGGTGGCTTCATGTAGTCTCACCCCCATTGTGGGGTGGCGATACCCTTGATATTCAAAAAAAATATTCTGTGGGCTTAAAATTAGACTAAATGATTAATCATTGGGACTGACCTCATTCCCTTTGTTGTGTAATATCTTAATGTAATAGAATCTTATCTCAGAATCTGTATTATGTTGGATAATATCTTGAGACAAGATATTGGTGATCAGTCTATGCATGAGAGAATATATTGTAAATGTTTGTAGTCTTCCCCTTGAAGCAGACTATTAGACAGTGGGAAATGATCATCTTTTGAAAAGGAGAAAAGAAGAAAGAAAGAGAGAAAGGAAGTTGCGGGGAAATCAGATGCCAGTGGAAGTTTCACGGAGACTTCCTAAAACATATTTATCTGTCATGTTATTTTTAATCCTATCCCTTCTGAGCTGTGAAGATGGAAGACTCCCCATGCAGAAGATATGTTTGTTGTCGTCTTCTTCAAGTAGCCAAAAGAGTTGATCATCTATTTGACTATTTCTTGATTGTAGCTATGATACCTTTTTTCCCTTCCTTTTAGGAGCTTGATCTGTGATGTAGAGCTGTGTTTCATACACTCATGGTACATGGGTTTTAGCTATGAAAGGAGTAAAATTGTGGTGCTTGATCCTCTTGTAGTCTATCGCTGAATATAATCAGATTGATTCTCAGTATGAATCTTCAGCTCCTCAAAGAAACGAAAATGGACTTAGTACATGTTGGGATTTCACTTTGTTAAGCTTTAGCCTGAATCCAAGCCCAATGGCCTATACGAAATGATAAAACCTGAGCCCAAAAACCCAAGCAGCCTGACTGTGAGCATCAGCCCAAAAGAAATCTGAAAACAGTTGTTTTTCTTTCTGTTTTCTTTTTTCAGATTATGGGAGTTTGAAGAAAGTTTTTTTGTAATTAAATTTCAAACACATGCAAAAATTAAAAAAGATCAACTTGCAAGGATTCAACATTAGAAAGTTCAGAATGACATCTGATTTACTGAATTACATGAGATAGTGGTCATTAATAAATGAAAAGTGACAAATTTTAGAGGACGAGTCCATGAGCACTGTTTCCAGCTCTCATTAGTCTTTCTCATTCCTTTAAAAAAAAGAGGATAAGATAAAGCAAAAAAGGAATAGGGAATATAGGAACATGGTAAGTAACAAAAACACCAATAGGAAATTGGCCAAAATCAATTACTTTCAATTCTTAAAAGCAAAGGGATGGAGAGAAGTCATAGAATAATCTAGTTGTTGGAGATTCCAAAAGTTAATGTGTCTTTTAGTTCTCATCTACTCATTTCTTACTGCCACGCCCTCTAGTTTAACTGAAAGAGAGACGTCCACCTAGTTCACTTAGAGTAAGATTGATGGCTTCCCACTTTTCAAACGGGAATTTGTTTTTTTTTTTTAAATAATTTGGACACATTATTTTATTGTTGTAGAGGTTGTTAGAAAAACTAAAGTCAATTTCAGAAAGACTGCATAAATTCAACATTTAGTGGCTTTGATGATGATGATGGTGATGATAGGTCATCTGCAAATAGCGAAATGGAACATAAGTAGCACCACATGTCCTTCGGCAAGTCTATTCTTAGTTTCACCTTAAACCTCTTTGCTACACCACATCTCATTAGGATTTGAATCATTATCCCACTATCTATTACTAAGAACCTTGTTTCCTTTTCTCCTCTCAAATTCCACCATCTCATTTTGGGGTTCTTTTTTTGCTATTTTTTGTGAACTATTCTTAACATTCAAATCCAAAACTAGAAGTATGTTGTGTTATGGAGCTTTCGCCAAAAATGACTTTGCAATCCCTACAACAGTTTTTATCATCGAGCATTGGTGTATTAGGTTCCTTGTTCTTATGGATACCCAAGTGTTCACCTGTCCATGTCCTTGTTACATGAATAGTGATTATGTACCTGCTGAAATCTCACCACCAAATAAGTAGGTCTCCCAACTTTATGACATTGAAATTGTAGTACTCCCAGCCAGCAGATTACCAAAGCAGTCCTTTTTATTCTGCCCTAAAACAGGGTCAGACTTGTATTTTAAGGTCTTTTATCTTGACACTGGTAGTTGAAAGATAGTTGTCACTGACAGGCAGTGATCGACTAGAATCTTACTTGATTCCACAAGCTGAGTTAGTGATGGACTTGCTTCTTATCATTGTCTGACCTTGTGATGGGACAATGTTTGCCATTGTGTCCGTGACTAGGTTCCGTTATCTTGGGACTGCATGAAATTATGAAATTTGTGTACATTCTTTTGGTGAAACCTTTGATAAAGCATATTGCAACTTGTTTTTTTCTTAAAAAAAATCTAATATATTATTATGTGGTTGCAGCTTGAAAGCAGTGGGAAGTTTTGTGTGGACGGAAAGATGGTGAGCCTCTCAGCATAGTTAAAGTAAGATCAATTTTTTTGTTAGGGATGCTTGTGCGGGTTTGTAGATCTGTACTTGTGAGTTTTGATTATGTAATGTTTTTATTTCTATTAATTGTTCAGGTTTGGACTTTTACTGAATAAGGACAAATCTAGGCAATGAAACTGAGTGGTTCTTATGCTATGTGGGTAGCCTGACTGGCCTTGGATGGATTCCAGGCTTGATGTTCACACCACGTACCTAAAATGTTTCAAAGGTGCGCTCAAGTGTGGGACTGGATTTTTATTGATTTGGAAGTTTTTCAGGGATGATTCGGTCATTTCCATTGGTGAGAAATTTGTCTGCTCCAGATAGGCAGGTGGTTGCCTGTTAGGTTCAGAGTGGCTAGAGAAAACCCTTTTAGGTGGGGCTGGACTTTGTTTCCAGCGAAGAAGAGTTACCTGGTCCAGTCATTCTGTGATGTTACAGGTGGGTTAGGGTTCCAATTCTGAAAGACAAAGACAGCACATGGCTCATGCCCAACTTGCAATCCTTATTGAGGGAACCATGAAATCTTGTCCCTGGATTGCATATAGCCCCAGTATAGGAACCATGATGGTGATTCTACTTATCAGCTTTCATGGGTGGTGTCTCCCCGTCCCAACAACATGGCAATTGTCATCATTTAATGCTTTGACAAGTTGGTATGGATGTAGTTTTCACACAATCACAGATGATACCGACATAATCACATGCTAAGGATCGTACAAGATCAAATCTGTTTCAGCTATACGGGAACCTGTTCTGGATGACGAGCAGTCCAACTTGTCTAATCATGGTCTGGATTATCATCATATCATCAGAACAGTTTATCTCTTCTATCTAATGCCAAACTTTTAGGCCGACTGCTCAACTGATTACTGTGAACACTCACCAACAGTGTGGATCCGGTCCACACATGATCACAGTGGTGTTCTTATAGATCTAATTAGATGGCCGTGATTACCGAATTGCTGGGTCTGATAGTGTTTCTGTAAAAGAGATCCCCAGAGACTTGATTGGTAGTGGATGACAGTGAGGGGCTCGATTAACCATTGGTTTGGTGATATATCTAGGCTGGCCCATGATACCCTATTGCCTCAGTTGGCAGGCGTGGCGACATTGCCAAAGGTTTTACTAAATTGAGATTCCAATTATTTGAATGAATTCACGTGTTGATGATTCCAACTTTGTCGCTCTTTAAATGGCAAGCTTGAAGTTGGCATTGCTCGACTGCCATAAAGGTTCTTTAAATGACAACCTTTTGTTGTGACGTGATGAACAAAAGAAATAATTCTGGTGAGATTTGGAATATTTTCACCCCATTCCCAACAGTGTGAAGATTGTTAACTTGCAATATATAAAAGAGAACTTAACCATGAAGTGTTAGCTTGATGGTCAATTCTTATTTTTGTTTGTGGGAAATTTTGAGATCAAGTCTCCTCAACATAAAAAGGGTCACTCTTAGTTATGTATCCGGTGTATATGGATTGGGAGGTTTACACATATTTCAAAGATTAGTCAGGTGAACGCCTGAAAATTCAGGTAGGGCATTTAGATAAGTTGGACTTTAATATTAAAGAGAATGTTTGGCCAGGTTTGTTCTCCTCATCGTTGGAACGTTTTATTTAACATTTTTTTCATCAGACACCGGTTATTCTCTAATTTTTACTCAATTGTATGGTCATAATTTCGCTTCATCGATTGAGAGAAATTGCATTTTCATTATTTATTAATTTCTGGATGTTTTTAAGAATCCATTGTCGGTCATTCAATCAAGAGCAGCTCCACATAGACAGTGGAGATTGAAATGTGATTTACATGTTTGGATAGGATGGAGGGAGAAATTTATGAATGATTAAAGTCGAGGGAAAGTCAATTTGATCATTTTAATTTGTGAAATGGGTCATGAAAATTTAATCGTTTTGTAGTAATTAATTTTCGAAAGTTTAAATTATATAGCTAACATGATTAGATGAGGTTTGAATTTTATTCCATCAATCAACGCTTTAATATTTTAGGAACTACCTAATAGAAGTCTCCCATTGTTTTTGTTCAATAAAGCCAATTTTATTATAAGAACTTTAGGGAGTATTGAGACTCTCAAGTCTCTGTTCAAAGAGGCTTTTCAAATATTAAAATGTGTTATATTTTTTGGTAGAATATGTAGAGATTGACAAACATATTTACTATGTAAAATATGACTTCCATCTAATCATAAGTTGTGATTTTAGATTTTAACAATTTAATTGCTAGAAATTCATTTATTGTTCATGATTCATTTCAAATAGTGCTTTCTTTTGATTATTCTTTACACCTTACCTTGGGGGGTCCATTTTTCTTTTGATAGTGAATGATAAAAATTCATTGAAAGAAAAAAGATTACAAAGAAAATAGAAAAAATGAAAATTGTAATAAAAAAAGGTTGTAAAAGGGTTAGACCACAAAAATTGTGCATAATGTACTACATCAAAAAGAAACCAACACGTATGCAACTTATTCCCTATAGAAAACCCGGACATTGAGGCTGCGTTTGGCTGAGAGATATTGGGAGTAACCCCCATTACCCTTGTTTGGTAATGGATAAGGGTAAAAAATCAAATTTTTACTCTTTCCCTCCACTTTGGAAAAGCTTTCTTGATAAGGGGTATTCATAATACTCAGGGTAACCTCTGGTTAGGGGTAACTTCAGATAACTCTTGCAATTTTTTCATCCAAATGCAGCTTGATTTGCTGATTCCATTTTTGACAAGGAAATCTACCACCTCATTTGTTTTGCATCAACATAAATGAAGGAAACATCAATTCACGATGTTAATGTCTTGATTTCCCTTACTGTGGTAATCATTGTCCGAGGAGGTCGTTTTAGAACCTTAGCCTATTTAATTGTGTTTGACGAGTCTTTTCAATAACTAAAGGACCATGTCCAAAGACTTTCAAATGATCAATATTTTCCTAATGCTAAGGAGTTTTGCATCATTTAAATTCATAATTTATACTGATTCTGATTATGTGAAAATCACAAAGAGGTTCCACAATGGTTCCTAAGGATTCCACCTATCCTTGCTAGGCTTGGTTTCTCCTACGAAACTCGCCCATTGATGCTCATGTTGCAGTTTTCCAATTGAAAATGGGTATGCAGTCTTCCTAGAGCTGTCCATTTTATTATTTCCTGGTTGTCCATTTTATTATTTCCAGTAATTATCCAGTATTTGACCTATTTAATCACATCTTTTTAGTATGCGTGGAGGGTGGTTCGCCGTAATTCAAAATCTGAGACCTCTAAGCTATAAATTATTAATATCTATATTAGCACTATTTGGTTCTCTCTCCCCTCTACAAAAGGATAGATGCATGGATTACGTAGTACTAAATGCATATTGTTTTGCCTACTATAGTTTTAGTTACTTACATGTATAATTATGGAATCCAATCTATTCTATTTATTTTCCAATCTCTTTTGATCGGGTGGTCTCACTCTCATATGAACCAAGAGGGGCCATACTAGGACGTGATTAAAAAGAGGCATATTTCTTTCAAAAGGAGTCTGACAAAAGCTGAAAAATATATTAAGTCACGTGTAAGAAAGCTCTCTTTATTAAATGAAAATTTTCTTCAGCAAACATGCATAAACAAAATTATAGAGTATAAATGAATTCTACTAAGGTTACTTTTCAAGAAAAATCAAATCCATTTATTTTTCAAGAAAACTAATAAAGGTGCTTTAAAGCAATGTCTTGTTAGCGAGTTTACAAATAGTTTATGGCCAGCGATCCTTCACGGGTATTTTGTATTTAGCGACACGGGTTTTAGTGTATTTTCGATTTTACCCTTCGCATGAATAATAAAATTTCGATAGACTGTTTTTTTACCGTTCATGTGAATTTCAGCGAGCCGATTTGCAATTTCGGAGAGCCGAATTGTACTGTTCATGAATTTTGGCTAGCCGACTTTAATTCCGGTGAGTCGATTTGCACTTTCATGAATTTTGGTGAGCCGACTTGGAATTTCGGAGCCGATTTATACTTTTCATGAATTTTGGCGAGCCGATTTGCACTGTTAATGAATTTAGGCATGCCGACTTGCAATTTCGGCGAGCCGATTGCATTGTTTATGAATTTTGGCATTCTTTTTTCTTTAGTATGGCAGGTGGAGGGCAAATTGGGAATCACGGTAAAATCCATGTCTGTATACACAAAATGCCTATGTGAGGATTGCTGGGCATAGTTTCTAAGGGATCTATTTATTTATACTCACTTAAAAGATTTGGCTCTCTAGTAATAAAAAATGCTATAGATATAATATCCTATTCTAAGATTTGAGTTTAATCTTATCATAAGTGGGAATAGATTTGGCCAATGTTATCAAAACCAGACTAAATCGTGGTCGAACAGGTGGTTTGACCGGAACCGGCAAGGCCGCTGTTCGGTCAAGTGAAGAAACCATTTTTGGTCAAAATTGTGTAAAACCGGTGGTTTTATGCGGTTTTGAGGATAAAACCGTGAACCTTGAACCACGGCTCACAATTTTTTAATTTTTTAATTTTTTTTTTAAAATTTTTTCTCTTCAAAATATCAAAAATTAATATTAGAAAATGGATATATTTGAAATATAAAGGTTTCTTACCATTTTTATCTTATATCTTTAACCATTTTGGTATATTACTAAGAGTTTAAATGTTATTTTTAATATTTATATTAATTTATTTGTAAAAGGTGTCTTACTTCATATTATATGTAATATTTATATTATATTATTCATCAACTGATTTTGACCACAGTTGAATCCATTTGAACCCAAAATACCTCGAAGACGGTTTGTTAGAGAGTCCGGTTATGATAACATTGGATTTGGCACCGCTAGTTTCATTGAAATGGGATTATTTAATTCATTTTTCTCTCATTTTCTCTTTAATGAATTGAAAGGTGAAAAGAAAATACAGGAACATTATAAATTTATAAGAGGCAAAATAAACCAGGTGTCCTATCTTAGTAAAAAGTATCGTGTCCAAATCTAATCAAGAGATCTTAATGATAATCATTCAAAAATATATATCAATTATCCACTATAAAAGATATCCGCTATGCAGGATGAGGAGAAAGGGAGTTACTTTTTCTAAACTTCTCATCTTTAGATCCATTCATTAAGATTTTCTCGATCATAAGAAGATAATGTTCCCCATAGTTATCATGAGAATAATTTTTTTTTATTTTTTATAACATAGGTATTCTCACTCTACATTGGATGAGAGATTAATCTACAAATATGTGTAAATCTCTCAATCCAAGAACTGGATGGTAAGTGGATGAAGAATAACTCCATAAAAAGTGATTGAGAGGAGTTTGACCGTGAAGAGAAAATAGAAAGTCCAGTTATTTTTTTGGAAGAATCATCTTTTTTAAAAATTGAGCAGCAAATGATAATTTTCATACAAAAATTTTGAAATTGAGTGTTTAAATGGCGACCCAATAGAAAAATATTATAGTTTAAGTTGTTTTCCAACCACAGCCAGCCACAAGGCATGCTTATCCCTAAACACTTAGAAACACAATACCTAATTCCGACTTCTGACTGCCATCTACCTGTGGAGAAGAAGATTCCAGCCATATTTTTCCATTTCTGGAGTGCTGAACCACTGAACATCTCTTTTAGCAAACGCCGGTAAAAGAAAATTGACTGATTACAGTAGGTTATGATAATGACGATTGATTCCCACTAAATGGATGTTAGAAATTGCATGATTAGAGATTTAGAGTGAGCAGACGAGTTACTATTGATGGGGAATTGATTCATAAAATTTATTGTGAACTTCCAAAGTTCCAATTATCATCTTTGATATAAAACTGTCCAAGTTTTACTTTCAAAATCCTTCCAAAAATTGAATTCTTGCGTTGTGACTAAAAGTTCATAACAATGCGTATGGATTTTTTTCTATTTAGTTGGCCGATCTTGATGCCAGTTTTGATTTTAATTGTCGACAAATATGTATTGTATATGGCTCATAAATTCATGTACATGAAATTCACAAGTTTCATATCACCTGGGTATAAAATCATTACTGCAGAGATCTGCATCGTGAGAGAGGGTGTGATGTTCACAAGTCCCACATCGCTTAGATACAAAAATCCGTGATTGTAAATAACATGAGAGGTTCAATTGCTAGTTTTTGAAAGTGAATTTTACTTCAAGACCGGTAACAATGTATTGAGTAAAAACGAATCAGATTGGGCTGAAGTCTCAGTCATATTCAGCCAACATTAAAAGCCTGGAACATTTTTTTTTTTAAACTGTATTGTCCAAAATGTGTCAGCCATCGCTGTGATTTTTAGACCTTTGGTGTAATGTCAATATCATATTTTAAGTAAGCTGATATAATATCAATATACTGAAAATATCTTATTAATAGATGATAAACTCAGCAAAGTATTGATCGAGATTTCGAATATAGTTTGTTACTGAATCTTAGGTCCCATTTGCCATCTTTCCATTGAAATCATACAAAAGTGCCTTCTTTAAGATAGTGTGACGAAGGGGTTGAAATCTTAAAATCGGCTGAGAAATCTCTTTTTTTTTAATTAAAATCATCGATATCACACACAAATATCAAGCAATATTTAAATCCCTGATTGGAATGGTGTTGCTTCTACGTTGTACGTGTATCTATGGCTATAAATTTTTTTTACCTTTAATGAAATCTAAATATTGATAAATGTTTGTTATTTTTTCAACCTAGAAATTCTGGGTTTTAAGTTTTATGAATATTAAACACACTCAACTCATAAAAGAAACAGAGAATTTTTTTGTCAAAGCTAAATTCAAATGTTGATCTGAATTAATGAAATGAATAACTTTAATGATTAATTTTTAAATATTCATCAATTTGATATATTATGTATTTTACATTAATATTAAAAGTTGTAACTGATTAGTATATGATTGAATTCTTAAGTAGATATTTATTCTATGGTTACTTACTTTAGTTATAAAATAAATTAACACATAACTCTATAGTACGTGTGGAGCATGTACCGTAACTAGTTCCTATAAATACAACCAATAAATTTAATTACAATATGGGAAGATTATGAAAACCCTTTTTGTTTTCTCACAATTCTTAAAAACATCTTTTGTTTTTAAAAAGTATAATTTTTTTTTTTTTGAGTTTTCATGAAAATCTCCAAAGTCTCCTTATTATCAAATAAAATATCGAAATGATAAAGTTATTTTTCCATTGCGCCTAACTTCTTGGTCACATTTGTCATTTTCTTCTAACAAGTGGCGCTCTATTTTAAATTTTATTTTCTTTTGAATTTTAATTTTTATGGAGTCTTTTTTAGGTTCTCCTAAATATTTATGCCCCTTTTCATATTTTTCTTTGATCGCTTACCTTCTTATCTCAGGTTAACCTTCATTTTTTTCTTTTTATTATTTTTCATGTAATCGTTTTTTATTCTAATGAGAAATGAGAAATCATAATTTTATTTTTTCCATATTGATGAGAATGGTATTTTTTTCTTTTCACGATCTATTTAATAATAGTCAAGGCGATTTTGAGATTCTTATGAAAACTTAAGATTTTCTAATAATTTAAAAAACAAAAGGTAATTTTTAGAATTATTATAAAACTCTGCGTGCATATGGAGTTTTACTCAATGCCCTCGTATTTAGAGAGATATGGGGTCATTTGTTTCTTCGTCATAAAAAAATTATAAATGAGAAATGCTATAGAAAAATAACATGGATATAGTGATTATTTTTATCATTAATAGCCAATGTTTTGAAAAAAATAAATCAAAGAGTTATTTAAAATATTTTTTACATATTTCTAATTTTTTTAATTAGATATGAGTTTTTGGAAACACGTTACAAAATGACATTTATGGCCCAAGATAAAATATTGAGATCAGGCTGATATGCTCACCCTCTAATTTTCGTACTAGAGGAACTTCAATATTAGAAAAACTTCTTACTCGAAATGATAAGCTTAAGTATAATTTGGTATTTTATATAATCCAATGTTGTTCATTTTTTATTATTTAAGCAGGAGGTGTCTAGCAATTCTTTAGTCTACATGATTCATATTTACTAAAAATAGTATCAATAGATTTACTGAATTGAATAATATAATAGAATTAAATTATATACTCCATTATTTATATGCATAAAAACATAAACTATAAAAAAATACCAAAACATAGCTTTAATTAGATTTATATTGTATTTAGGTTTTTGTTTATATGTACGTGCATGCATATAAATTAATATTGGATCAAAATAGGTCTTATTGGATATTCATAGGAATAATTTAAAGTCATTAAGAATAAAGAAAAAAATGGTTTTTAATATTGGATGAAGTGATTTTTAAGATGTTCTGTATTTATATTAAAATCTTTCAATAGGTGATCAAGTGAGGTGAATATATGATGCAAATTATTAAAAATAACTTTTATAATTAGATCGAGATAATTTTTTTTTAGGTTTTATTTTTTGCAATGGACCCATCGTACTGAGTCAACTATCTAATAAATTAAAAACCTATATTTACTTGATGGATACAAAAATTTATTATGAAAAGAGTGTTTGAGAAGTTAAATACTCTTGATGAGATTTACTCAATCTATCATATCAATAATGATATTATCAAATTTCTTGATTATCTCTGTGCCACGTAGAATCCATCAACAATTAGAGTCCAACAAGAGATAAAAAGAGAGAATTAGAATTATATTCAAAGTAAAACTCTTAGATAATGCAATAAAAGGTACAATTAAGATAATTTTGTAAATAAAATTTAGTAAAAATGAAAACAGTTTACAATTAGTTTTATGGTATATACATAAAATACTAGAAATAGCTTTATTATGAAAATTTGAAGAATAATAAGTCGACCATAATAAGAGAATGAAGAGGCATTAGAAGACTTACATTAAGGTGAAAAATTAGATCTATGGAATTGAATGTTTGAATATAAAGAAAAAAAAAAAAATGTTGATGAAGATGTATAAGTGGCAGGACAAAAAGATAAAACTAAAAGCAAGTTAATTGAAGAAAATCTAAAAACAATCTCATTATATTATTTATAATTGCTTTTGACTTATGCAGCCTCAAGTTCAAAAGATTAAAAGTAAATAATCTTAGAAAAATGAAGGCACTTAAAGATTTGAAGTTTTGAAGGATTAAAAATGTTTTTTTAAAAAAATAGAGGCATTAAAGATTTGATTGATGTGATAAAATAATGATACATAATATGGTAAAGTGCAAAAAAAAAAAAAAAGACTTTTTTATGATAAGGTGTTGATGTCTTACAACATCTTAGTTCTCGAGGCATAAGAAAGTCGAAGAGTTATTTTTTAGGATAAAATGAGAATTTAACTTAAACTCTTACTTTTTAAATGAATTTTTAATCATCATTTCAACTCTTTTAATTAGAATTTTTTTATTATTATAGACTATTAACTCTAAATAAATGGAATGATTTTGATAAATGAAGACTTAACTCTCTGGTATTATATGATTAAAATTACAAATGACAAATCAGAAGAACAGAGAATTACACACGTGTCGGTGCGTCTTATTTTCCCTCATGCCCACAGAGAAAAAAGAAAGAGACGGTAAACTTTGTCAAGAACGGAGGAGGTGGTACCTGGCAAGCACGTACTACACCATTGAGGAAAGAGTTGCTGGCTGCTGCAAACTTGCAAAGCTCCAAGGCTGTGGAAGACGCACAACGTAGGGGATAGATAACGACAGAAGTTGATTAATGAATTCTTCTGTCCAAGCTCTGGTCAGTTCGTGCATGAGCACCGTGCGGGTTTCAATCAGTGACGTTACCCTTTCAGAAACCGCAAACCCACACAGATTCATTTATTTGATTTTTCTTCTTCCTTTCTTCTCACTCTGGTTCTGGACATGAAGATTTTCTCTCACTTCATTCAAACTGCAGTGACCTTAAAATCAAATTGCTCCATTGCAGCTTGCACCGCTGCAGATGTTGCTTGCATACTTCATGACAAAATGCAAAATTTGGCTGTCCACATTTCCTTTTGTGTTGGGGGAAAACAATGTGATTGAATAGTTGAATTTCAGAACCCATAGAACAAGAAATGTGAGCCTCTGGTTCTTTTTAGAAGTGAAAGGAAAATAAAAATCGATTGAAGGGTTTCTCCAATTTCTCCATTGTAGGCTTAAGTTTGCAGAAAAGAAAGACATGGGCTACTTATGAAATTGATCAGCATTAAACTAAGGAGAGGGGAGGGGAAGGGGTAATAAACTAATAACCAAACAAAACTTGTTGAGCATTCAAATATCAACCCCTTACTGTTATTAAGTAACTGATCTATCTAAATATGTAGAGACCATGTAATTTGATGACTAATAGTTCGGAAAAGAAAAAGGGAAAAAAAATAAAAGAAAAGAAAATTTCAAAGCTCACTAGAGCACACGCAGGCTCGTGCTGATGCTACTTTTCTCCATGCCTTTCTTCAGTACCCTAGATCTTGCACATGGTCTTGGTTTTCATCTTGATCTTCACCATCTACATCATCATCGTCTTCTTCTTCGTCTTCCTCCCCGTTGCCGTCTCCTTCTTCTGGATTGTCGCTGCCATTCCCATTAAAATCCAAACCTAGAGGCCCCATCTGAGAGAAATTGAAGCCTCCTCTACTCATGTTGATCTGTTGTTGAGAAAATTTCAGAGGTGGGTTTAGAGAATCGTCGTTATCAGTTGGAACGACGACGACGACGGCGTCCAGCAGCTCTGAATTACCTTTTGCCTCGGTGGCGGCGGTGGTGACAGAGTGGGAAGGCTTCTCAGGGGTGTTGAAGGATTTGGAGTAGAGCTGATCCAATTGATGGAAGTAAGGGCACGTCTTGGATTGTTGAGACCTCTTCTTTGCACAGTCTTTGGTTTTCCTGAAGTATTTGTTGATGTTTTCCCACTTCTCCTTGCACCTCTTTGCACTCCTTTCGTAACCCATAGAAGCCATTGAAGAGCTCACGAGCTCCCAAAGAGGCCCCTTCAGTCCTGGTTCCTGGAATTTGCATTCAAACCCACTTCGAACTCGAATCAGGGCCTGAACTTCGGCCTTTGGCCATCTCCTTGCAATGTTGATGTTCATGCCATCCACAATGTAGTTATTATTGTCAGCATTGCTGCTAACTTTGTTGTTATTATTGTTGCCATTGCTGGTAAGTTTGTGGGATTCGTCGTTGAGGTTTTCATCTTGAATTTGAGATGGGAATTGGGAGTGGTGGGTCTCTGTCGGAAGATTGACGCTCTCACCTGCGATTTTCTCCAAGAAGGCAACGATAGTGGCTTCTCTACTGGAAGCAAGAGCACGTTCTTGAGCTCTTGAGATCGCCGCCCGCTCCGATTTCGCGGCCTCTTGCTTCCGCCATGCTTCCTCCCTGTCTGTCCTCTCCTTTTCTCTTTTCTCCATCACCTCCAGAAATTTCATATGCAGGCTGTCCTGGTGTTCCATCAGTTGCCTAACTAGGCTCTCGAAGAAGGTGGCAATGACACCCAATTGCTTCCTTTTCTTCTTCTTCTTACTGCTCTTCTGAAGCTTCTTCAGTGGGACTTCTTCACCAGTTGAAGTCTCCGATGCATGGTCGCCGCCACGGGGATTGCCACTGTGAGGTCCAATAGCTGCAGCTGTAGCGGCTGGATTGTCACCTGTAAGTCCTGAGCCGGAGCCGGTTTGA
The DNA here is from genome assembly GCA_022113865.1 of Chimonanthus praecox. Lineage (NCBI taxonomy): Eukaryota > Viridiplantae > Streptophyta > Magnoliopsida > Laurales > Calycanthaceae > Chimonanthus > Chimonanthus praecox. Next base: position 6,792,731 of record CM039092.1, read on the forward strand.
TTTCCTCCATTGCCGCCTATGCCGCCGCTGATGGTGTAGATGGCTTCAAGTTCGCCGAAGAGCCCGTAATTGCTGCTGCTGCTCTTTCCTTCTTCATTTTCAGTTCCCTTTTCGCCTTTCTTGTTGAACTCGAAGGAGGTCTCCATCTTCTCCTTGCATCTCTTGTTGTTCTTATTGATGTATTCAATATCCAAAGGTTTCCTGCAAAGAAAATGATGGTGAAAATTAAGAAAATGAAACCAGAAGATAAAAAAAAAAAAGTCCCGAAACATAGGCATCTCATGGGAATAGAGGTTCCTTTCCCTTTATTTATTTAATGTAGGGAAGGTTTTGGAAAATCTGCTCAATAGGCGTTAGATCTTCTATGCTTTTCGCTCGCCAGCGGAAAAGTAGAAAGAGATGCTCAATTTCTTCTCCCACACGCCTTGTCGTAACAGAAATATGCAAGAAGAAAAAACCCATTTGATTGCGCAAATCAGCAGCCGCATCAATTCAATCAAATCCCCATTGCTTTTACATTCGCAACAACGAAAAAGAGAAACAAAACCCAAAAAGGAAAAAAAGCTAGATAATCATTTGGTCGCTTTAGTGGATTGTATGCTTAGGTTTTAGTTTTCTTTTTTTCCCACTTTTCCTGCAAAATCCCTTTATTTCAGAATGCGAAAACACACGAAAAAAAAAACCCTTTTTTTTTTCAAAAGAAAAGAGAAACCCAATTCATAAAAGAGTTCTTCCTTTCTCACCAGAAAGGTTCTTTAATGACGGAATCTTCTTCTCTTCTCCCTCTTAGAACTTCATCGTCGGTATCGTTCAAGGCAGCCTGACCTCTGTTGGCACTGTTCTCATCCACACCCAACTTGAAGTTGGAGACGATGAAGGGCTCTGGAGCAGACTCTGGGTCTAGACCCAGTTGCTGGTGCAGTTGTCTTTGCTGCTCCTGCTGTTGAAAGGCTTGTAAAGAATTGTGGTGCTGGTGGAAGAAGGGTTGGGTAATTGGCATCGGTTGCGGAAAATAGAGATATCTCTGCTGTTGCGGTTGCTGTTGCTGTTGCTGGTGGTGTAGTTGATGAAGATGATACTGTATATGGTGCCTTTGATTCTGAGAGGTGTCGAGAGAAGAGCTGCATCCATCCATCATGAGTTGCTGGGTCTCTGGCACTCCATATTCAGACTGCATCTTTCCTCTCCTTTTCACTATCTATCAGATCCAATTAATTTCTCTATTGGGCATTCAAATCAAAGAACCCCATTTCTCTATTGGGCTTCCTAAAACCACTTCCCTGCACTCTAAGACTGCAAATTGGAGTGTTTGAAGTTGAAGATAGACTTTGAAATCTCCTCCTAAAAAAATAAACGAAAAGCCGATTAGATGGATTCCATCTCAGCTCAAAATTCTCAAAACCAGTTGCTTCATTTTTAGAAGGTGTTGCTTACTTGAACAAGTAGCGAGAGAAGGAAAAGGAAGATAAGTACCTGCTAAAGCTTTCTCCCTTTTTTCTCTTTTCTTCCCTGCTCCTTACTTGCAGACGGTATCAAGAGAAAAGGTCCTCTGACGTCAGATTTTGTATTGTATGGAAATTTAGATCCACTTGCTTCTTCCTTCCTGCTCCTTTTTATTAAGGTTTTTTTTTTTCTTCCCTTTCAAAAACGCCCTTACAATTTTTTAAAACTTTTAATTTGTAAAAAGGTATATATTAATCATAACTTTTAATTCTATTTTGGAGGCCATTTTAATTTGCTTTTTAAATATAATGTTTTGATATTTTTGTCTCAAAAAAGATACTATGAACAATTTGAAAATTATATATAAATTAAAAATATAGAACTGAAATATTGGAAATTAAAAATGATGTTCAAAAATATAAATTATACTAAAATGATGAAATAAGAATAATGCAATAGTAATTAGAAATAGAGAATTGTAAATTATATTAAAATCTCAGAAATAAAAAATAAATTAATATTTTCTAATGAACTAAAGATAAAAAAATAAATAATTTGATAATCAAAATAAAAATTACTTGTCATACCGAAATGCATTATTGGAAATTATTTTAATTTCAATCTAATGGTGAATTTAATTATAACACGTAAATTCAAAAATAAAAAAAAATTACAGTTTTTTTTTCCTACACTTGAAGTACAGTGCGTGAGAGTGGAGGATAAGTTGAAAGGAGGTTAATTGAACCTTAGAAATATTGTAGTTTTGAAAAAAAAATCAAATTTATATTGGCATAAAGTAGTTGTTATTTAAAAAAAGTTGACAGATAGGGCTCTTTTATAAAATTTTAGGAAGGCTTTTCATTTATAAATATAAGAATAGGTTGACTATTTTAACAATTAACTTGACATGCAAGATATATATTGAGCTGGGGATTCTCTTAATGGAGGATTCATTTGTATTTGTTTGATAACTTTAGGAAAAAGAGTCTAAGAAGGGGAAATTGTGGTTTCTCCAAAACCAAATTTAGACTGAAGAGAAGAGAGGAAATTGGGAGAAAAGTCTAATAAATACCAAACAGAGAAAAGTGAGAGAATCTCTTGCACTCTTTCTTTCCTCTCATCCAAGTGCAGCCCTCATCCTTTAGAGTAGTCTTTGAAGAAATCTAAAAGCAGCTAATTAAAATGCAACTATATAGTTTAGACATAAGTATTTTTGTCATTTAAAAATTTTTCCTTGTCTTAATCTATGAGTGAAATGGTGAAAAGCCACACACAAGGATTATTTGTTGAATTTTGGTTTGAATGCTCTTCAGTCCTGTAGAATAATGATGGTAATGAAGAGAAAGTATTGCATTGCCTTATTTATAGGTTTTGGGTTCGATTTCTCTCGGATTATCTGATACACGAAGTTTGCGGGTGATTTGAGATTAGCCACCTCCAATGTGGATTGGAGATACCCATGTTGTGAAAAAAAAGAAGTATTGCAATGCCTTATTTATTTATCATATTATAGTGATGCATTAATTGTATTCATAGTGATACACGAAACTTGCAAATAGTTTGAGTCTTTGAGATTAGTTTCACCTCCAATGTGGATGGAGATACTCATATTATTAAAAAAAAAAAATATTGCAATACCTTATTTATTTATCATATTAGAGTGATGTATTTATTTATTGTATTGTTGTAAAGTCTACCTCTCTAAATGTCTAAAAGAAAAAACTAATTAAGTAAGAAAGACTAAAAGAGATGACCTACCAAGGAAGAAATTGTAGGGTTTCACATGGATAGAGAGCGAGTGATATCTCATCATATTCTGTCATTTTAGATTTGTAATTTTCAGTCTAATAAAATTGATTTTAAAATTCATTAATTTTTTCTATAATGCATATTATAAAGATAGGATGATTCGATGAATTAAACTTCATCTATCATTTATCCATGTCATCTATAAACATTTTACATTCGATATGCTAAGAGTGTCATGGAAGTTGGTGCTTTAAATATTAAGGGTATTCTAAATATTTCAATGTATCTAATGATCCTTTAGACACAAGAGTGAGGGGGTTACACCAAACAAACTGCTTGTGCAGTCTATAAGAGACCATGATATCAGGTTAGTTGAAAATATTTAAACTTGAGTATAAGGCCTAAAAATTCATTAAATTGCATTATTCATACTATGCTTTTGAAATTGTCAAGTTATAAATTATTTAAGATATTTTTAGTCCAACTTTGAAGAGAATTCAGATTAAAATTAACATTAATTTAAATTGAGATTAAATTAGGCAGTGATTGAACTTCCAATGGTGGCACTGGTGTGTCTAGGTATGGTGAAAGTGGGAAGGGGGAGGTATTGAGTTTACGATTAAGTATGGTCCATATGGGTACCTTTTATGAGGAGGCTTTGTGTTTAGATGTTAATCCAAACTTTTATGCTTGAAAATCATTTGTATTTAAATGTAAAGAAGAGAATTTTCAGTAGACATAGAGTACATGGTACATCTTTCAATGATTATAATAAAAACTTTATAGAAGTTGCATTAGCCTACATAATTAGGGAGATTTCTTTTAATTTTTTTTTCTATTAGGATTATAATATGTACTTAGATCAAGTGAGTAGAGGTGGGAAAGTTGACCTCACGAATTATTAGTGAGTGGATTTCACACCTAAGAAACACTCTACAATAAGGTGACTTAACTTCTCCACCAAAATATGGAGAAATCAGTCAAACACTCTCAACCCTTTTTAGATTGAAGAAATCAAATTATGGATGATAGCCTTAACATTAGTTATTTTTTGCCACTTTCTTTTAATTTGGTGTCGAACACTTGAATATCACCTAGCTTTTGCGCTTTAGTTATGAAAGTGTGAGAGTTTTTGCTATAATATTGAATTATTAAAATAAAACAAGTGAGAATAATAAAATCTTGTACGTTATTTGTCATACATTAGCTCAAATAGCAACTAATTCAATCACCCCATGATCAACAAACCAATGTTCAAGAAGTATGTGTACAACCCAATGTTGCATATCTAAATTGGTTGGGCTCCCATCTCTTTTAGTAGGAGGTCTCCAGTTCAATCTCTGGCGGAACCATCTAGAGTCTTCTTGATCCATATAGAATCTCCCGGAACATACCATACTCTTCTAGCATCTTCCGGGCTATTCTCGAAAATTATGACCATTCTATGTCATTCTGGAAAGCTCTACAATTTAAATGTAATCTCTTATATACATGGATTATAAAATGACTAGGTTAGACGAATCTTTTGGTGTGACACTAAGCTATAAATATGTTCTAAATCATCTTTGAAAATTTAGACTCGACTCAAAATTCTATTACCATACTCTTCTAGCATCTTCCGGGCTATTCTCGAAAATTATGACCATTCTATGTCATTCTGGAAAGCTCTACAATTTAAATGTAATCTCTTATATACATGGATTATAAAATGACTAGGTTAGACGAATCTTTTGGTGTGACACTAAGCTATAAATATGTTCTAAATCATCTTTGAAAATTTAGACTCGACTCAAAATTCTATTTGAATAATTTAGAATGTGTTGGTTGCTTGATAGAGCAAAACAAGGAGTGAGAGAAAGAAAACGAAGATAAGTACCTACTAACACTTTTTCCTAGCCATATATGATGCAAGGCATCAAAGCAAAGGTGTAGAGGAATTTCTATGAGAAACCTGATGGCTCTAAAAAAGCCCTTTTCATAGAACTATTGGGCCTGAATTGCTCAATTAAGGGGCCTAAGTTATATATATGGTCCAAATTATAATTCAAAAAATTTAGATTCAATTCAAAATTCGATTTAAATAATTTAAATGAGTTTTTCACATAAAGTTGATTGACTAATTGCCTCAATTGTTTTTTTTTTTTTGAATTTTGATTCAAATCTATTTTCACCAATTGGGTTTCTAGAACTTGTTTTGTTTACAAGGCTCATGGGCGAATTTGATGCATGATGATCTCTCGGAAGGGAGATGGAGAGTTTAGCAAAAACTACATGGATAAACTCCCATTGGCGCCACCTCTGAGTAAACAATCCAAACATGTCTTTCTCCTAAAATTATTTCAAGCTCTAAATCCAAATGTAATTTCTAAGTGAGGTTGAGTCCCCCGTGTGCAAAGTCTATGTGATAACTTAAGTCATTTTAATTTGGTTAATCAAATAAAAACAAATTTAAAATCATAAGAACTTAAAAATATATCACTTCATTAGGGTTGTAACTTTTAACTTGGATCGGGATCGGGTAAAAATTGGACCAGAATTGGACCAGCGCAACCTCAGAATTGTATAGTCGAGTTCATTTTTATGATTTTTAAGATAGGGTTGAGTCTATAATTTTTTTTTTTTAGTTTACGTGGGAAATTGGAGGATACCTAGCGTAAAACTCCTACGAGTGAACTCACTACACACCAAGGTCTATAATTAAAATACCCAAAAAATCTTGAGTTTGTTCAAATAATCGATCTAAAAGTAAAAACTGAAGACCTAGACCCGATATGAGTTTATATATAAAGAGCTTTTACAAACCCTAGTTTTCCCTTTTCCTCTCTCATCTGCTCCCTGTGATCTCTCTCAGGTCTCTCGCTTTCTAATATCTCTCTCCAATTCTCGGCTTTCTGGGTTGGGTTCTTAGTTTTCGGGTATTTTTAGGATCAGGTCAATTTCAATATCTCAGGTAAGTCAAGTCTGGTCAGATCCATATTAAAAAATTATACAAGAAATTAAGATTCAGGTTTTTATATTTTAACATTGTTTTATAAAATTCAATTTTTTTACGAAAACAAATTATAAATTATGATATATACATTACTGTAAAATACTAGAGAACATGATTATAATTTTTAAGCAATAAAGAGAACATGAATTACATATTAAGTGTTTCCTCATATTGATCTCCTATTTCTAAACTTTTACATATTTTTCAAATTTTAAAGACATACTTTATTTTATCAAAATTTTGAATCTTTAGAATATGATATACATAAAAGAAATTGTTTTTAACAAAAATACGCACACATTGAGGTTTTCATTTTTTTCCTAATTTCTCATATATTTTTTATATATTTTTTAAAAAACCAAAAAAAGAGAGAGAAATCATATTGCTGTTATAATATTGCATCAACATGTATCGATGTTATGGCTGTATAGACCTATATGTATCAAGCAGTGTTTTTTTACCCCTGGTCTCCGCAAACTACTTTAATCATTTTTTATATTTATATTTCTTTTTCTAAATTACTTGCTAAAAAGTAAATTAGCCCTGGTCTCCACTGTCTCGAATCGAAATTACATGCTTAAAAGAAAAGCTCTAGCAACAAACTTGGGTCTACCAATTTCAATTGTTAAGATTATACCTTGTAAAATTTGATACAAACCCCCAACCTAAATTGATCCATTTTAATAAATCACTTGACGCAACTCAAATTCTTTAATAGATGTGTCCACTCGATCCAAACCTAATTATAAATATGTAAATTCAACTGACTTGACTATTGTCAAGTCTTATACGAAACATATTGAATCATAAGAGGTCTATACCTATTTAAAGAGCATATATTTATCTTGTTAGAAATTTTTCTTTAGTTAGATAAATAAATAAATTCGACTCAAATCTAAAATAGATAGAATGACGAAAGTCAAAAAGATTCTGAATAAAAAAAAGAATCAAATGGAATACAACCTTGATCCGACCCTACCTGATTGGTTGCCAGCCCAGTGAAGATTCTCAAGTCCGTATCAAGGATGTGGAATTCAAGGGTCCAAAAAACAGTGGACCAGAGATCTCGGCGTCTCGGCCGAGACATCTCATCTCGGACGTAAAAAATGGAGATATCTCGGCAGGTACGAAATATCTCGGCATTTTTTTGGCCCCTGATGTGGATGGACGCCTAAGATCTACTTTCATGGTTGGTATGTCAACCTACCTAGATACGAGTACGACTGATCAAAACAAAGTAGCCGTTCTGCCGGCGGCCTTGTATCTTCAAGCGTTTTAACTTTTAGGATATGGATTATGGCCCGCCCGTGTAGAAAATTGAAAGTGGCTAAAGCTAACCTGCACACTGATCTGATCAGATGATCGCAGCCGTCCACCTAAAATCAACGGAGGATAACAGTTACGATCTGTTGAAAGATGCTTGAGGGGTGGTTGATAAGATAACCACGGTCTCAATTACGCCGTTCATCAAGGCATGGCCTACTAGATGAACGGTCCTAATTCACTTGCTTTCCTATTTTTCTTGATTTGTTCTATCAGAAAGAACTAGTACTGTAAGTTTGACAAATTGAGAAATCCAACATAGGATGCTCTTATTACATTACTTTTCTTTTTCTATCTATTACCTTACTTTATATTTATTATTATTACTTTTTTTGTCCTTCATATTTTTCGACAACAAGTGGCATCTCTGGGTTTAGGAGGTTGGATGATTGTGCAATCGATTAGAGCCTCTTGGCCCCATTCCATTAGAGTTACAAGAGTAGTACTGCTGAGCATTAATATTTCCACTAGGAAATGTTGTACTAATTTCAAGATTCCATTTGGGGCCACCTGCTATTAATGTGGGTCGTTGGACAGGCTCAGCCCACATGACCATCTGATATAAACCTAAAAATGGAGAGTCAGGATTCTCTGAAGAATCTTTGGTAATCTCAAGCATAATGACAAGTGGGAGGTGGCATGTTTGTGGGTTTAGTGTCTCATCTTTAACTCTAGAATTCTCAGCTCTGAGTCAATGACAATATCAACTTTTGTTTGAGTGCAAACTCAATTTGGAAATAAAATATTTTAGATAATATATTTGATATTTTTAAACTTTTGAATGTGAATTGGCACCATGACTATTCTATTCTTGATTAAAAAATTGTGAAAGATGTTTATTACCAGCCTCACAGCATTTGTTATCCAATTTCAACCATTAATTTTTTTTTTCTTTCAATTACTTAATGTTGACTACACATGTTCAAATCGAGTCGCAAATGCATGATGGTTGTACTCTATCATGCATCTCGTAAGGGCCAAACTCCAGTGTGCAGCTTCCACGATCAGATTTACGAACTGGAAGTTCTGACTTGTACTGCTGACTGCTTACTTTCATATCACTGTCACTTGTTTGATTTAGTGTCTTTGCATTGTTGCTCCAAAGTAATTGCTCCGTGGAAGAAGCACATGCAAGTTAAGTAGAAGGATGACCCATTAAATATAATGGATGGAAAATTATCCTTTGTACTCCTATTAAAACAAGATTATACCTTTCATTTTAAACATTTTAAAAGTTTTAGCTAGAATTTTTTTATCATCAAGGTCTCTAGACATTTCATCGGAATGAAATTTTACTTTATAAATTCTTTAAGTATGTGAAGACCTCTCAATTTTATACATACCGAATAAGCAAATTATAAAGAGTGATTCATTGGAGTTAAAGACGAGTAAATCGGACTCAGTTTTAATTATTTTGAAAATCTTCACTTGAGTAAATGAAGTTTTCATGTTATCTTGCCGGGGAAACATTTCTTAATGTCAGTAACACAGTAATAGTGTTACGAGTAATAGTCTATTATTGACTTTATTAAATTATTTTAAGAATAAAATCAGATATAATGCTGAGTTGATAGAGTGTTGACCTCCGACGGTAAATAGGTAACACTATTTATTTTGACAATATTTATATGTATTAATTGGTATTTTTAATTATATTGAAAAAGTTGACAATAAGGTGTTTAAATTTAATAGAAAAACCCGTTTCCAGTTAATTGGTGAATCAAGATTTGTTAAATAGCATGTTCCATGCAGATAAATTCTACTAAATAATATCAAATGAGATTTGTACCTCAGGCAATACAAATTTAGGTCCACAAGAACTACTAAAAATAAAATTTAAAGTAGTAATTGTAATAAAAACAGTACAAATTCGAGTCCTGGTGGTCTAATTTAGTGTACTTTAAGAACAGTAGGTATCACCCGTGGGGGTTTTATGCTCGATTTCTCACAATTTTCCCCATGTAAATTAAAAAAGAATAAAAATTACAAATTATCAAACCCTAATACACCAAAATTGTATAATGGCATATTCTGACTTTGACAGTTAGCTCAATTTTTTTTTTTTAAATACATATTTAATAATGTAGCAAGATGTACAAGAACGTAAACATGAATTCATAATCAGTATAACCCACGGGATGCATCCTTAAATTTTATATTCCCAAAAAGTTAGATTGGAATTTATAATTTACATAATCACATGAGCACAGAAACTTAGGTCCATGACAAATTATTTTGTCTTGATTCTTGAAGATGGAAAGACATTCTCTCTCTATTCTATTAACATATAATAATAAATAGATTAAGTTTTTAAGTATTATTTGGACAAAAGCGAAGAGTAATATCATATTCATCAAGTCTTAGGTGGATCATAAACATGCAATGACACTGCATGTGGGATTTGGAGAAGTTGAGAAATACGAAAAGCCCAAAGAAAAATATTTTATAAGAAAAAAGAAAATCTAAAATCATTCTAGATCTTAAATTTTGGGGAGCAATATACACATCTGGGAAATCTTTTCCTACACATCTGTTTTCCAAAAGATAGGGCAAAAGGGTAATTTCCATCTGCTTTTGGAAAACGAGTGTGTAGGAAAAGATTTCTCGGGTATTTATATGGACTTCCTAAATTTTATCCAAGAAGCCATTCTGATAAGAACTTCCTAATATATCCTATTTTGAAAAAAAAAAATCCAATTTTTCATGTAAGTATGGGCCAATCAAAGTGAATTCAATCTTCTTTTCAAAAAAAAAAAAATGGCCAAATTTTAAATATCTGACATAGTACCTAAATGTGAATTTGACTTCTTTTTTTTCCTTCCTTTTTTCCATTTAGTTATTCTTTTAAATGCATATTATCATGCATTTGATTTATCGGCATAATCACACAAGCATTTGTCTCGTTAATTTGGAGTTTAATTTCTCAATTCTAGAGATAAAAATCTAAGAAAGGGAATTATATAATTTAACGTTATTAGAACTGCATTCTAGATTCTTTGAAACTATTGTTTTATGTTTTATTTAGGAGAGAATTATTTTATTATTTTATTTTTTCTATATAAGTAATTGTAATATAATTGGTAAATGCTCACTTTTATAGTTAAAATAATTATTGAATGGTGGTAATAGAAAGAAAAAGGATTCCATTTTATAAAAGAGGTTTTAGACAAAAAAAAATTCTGTCTTCGAAGGCATGTTATATCATATTCATTTAATTTCGAATAGACAAATAAAATAAATGAAAATATATAATATGAAATTCATACATTTTCAATTTTTGCATTAGATTTATTTTTATTTTTTAAAATTTAAATGTGAAAACCGTGGGATATCCAAAGTAAAACTCCCAAGGAAGAACTCTCTACCTCTAAAGTATACCGTAGACCATGAAAATTTGAACCCACAACCTCCCTCGATGCATGCTTGCATTTTACATTGAAAAAAGAAATCATAGACAGTGAATGAACTTAAGTTTTCACCAGTTCTTGTCGTAGTAATTAAAATTATATAAAAGTTTGGGGAAGTTTTGTATATTTTAATAATGTTGTATATCTAAAATTCTTTTACTGAGAGCAGGTTTGTTGTTTTTTTATAATGGTCTTGTGATTTTCGTCACACGTGCCACAAGGAATTTGGGCCTCTAAAATTGGTTTCATCTTTTTTCTAATTAAACGATTGTCCTACCAAAGTGAATTTTGGCCTAAATTGAGATATTCATTTAATTCCTTTCCAACCATTCCAACCAATACGCCAAAATAGATCTAGAAAAGATTCTGTTCCACTTTTAGATCAGACAAGATTCGGACAGTTGCAGTCCTTTGAGTCCATTTCTTTTTCTATGATAATAATTTCTCATAATAATAATGGTTTATAATGCGACTTCAAATACATAGATAGATTAATGATTGATGATGATGATGCATGTTTCTCGCTCTACTGTTTTATCAAAATGTATCATGTTTCACACATTATTATAATTATTTTCTTCTCTACTATTTTTATATTTCATTTTTACTTTTGTTTTTATTTTTTTTATTCTTTCTATTTTTTATAGTCTTTTCCATAATTTTCTACTGTATAAGCAATTGAAACTTGAAACAAATTTGATAACTCTAATTTTAGCGTATGGTGTTCTTGAAAGTGAGCACTAATTAAATATTAGAAGTTTGATTGACGTGGCTTATGTAAAGATACTGGAGTTTTAAGCCAAGCAAACCTGATTTACTCTATTAAATTACCTCAAATTAATCAGTTAATCCAATATATGCAGAAATCTCGGCTTTACTAACTGATTTATCTTTGTTTATTCCATGCATTTGGTACCTTAATTAATCAGTTAATTAATGCCATTGATCTTATAATCAATCTCCTTTGCTCTATGGCATATTTGAAGTGTTCTTTTAGAGATACAATCTGAGATCAAGCGGTCGTAGGAAGTCAGACCTCCGACGGTTTTTCAAATAAAGATAATTTTTTTCCTCTTATACATTTTCCATGATAATTATAAAAAAAATAAAGAAAACTATGTTTAAGAGAAATTCCTGTTCAAAGGAAACCCTTGTATAATGAAAAATTCCACAAAATTTGCCTCTCATCTAAAAACACACATTTTGTAGTTAATGAAGGACTAGAATCTAATCTTGTATAGGGGTCATAGATTGTATGGAGGTTCTAAAAAGTTTCATTGTTTTGAGTCCCTAATGACTTTATATGATAAATGGCCATAGATAGCTATTTAAATAAGAAATCCTTATTTGGTAGAGGTCTCTAACTTATGCCCTTATATTACATGAGCAAATTTTTTTAATATCACCAATTTTAAATAATAAAACAAATATAGAGGTCATTCAATTCATTTTAGTCGGTGAAGTTTATAACATGTCACTTTCCTATTGAAATATAAGCACAAAAACAATGCAGCATCTGCTACAGTCTAAGAGACAAATGGCCGTCAACTTTAGACTTACAACATGAGATAAAACTACGCAAAAGCTTGCCGACAGATAGTGGACGAGGGTAAGACTATGCAATGCCTAGGATTAGAAGTTTGCTGTGTTCCTGGGGCCAGCTAAGAAGATATACAAATCAAAGAAAAATATGAGAATTTTGTCCAATTGTTTGATGTTTTACTGTTTCAAATCTCTGTATAAGAGCATCTGTGATAATCTACCATTATTAAAGAATGGAGAGAAAAAAGGAAAGATTTTGTTGCACCGGTAGAATGGAGGAGGTGGGTGACCCACTACTCCTTGATATTCCACGATTTTCTACGTGCAAATTCAAAAAGAAAAAAAAATAAAAGAGGAATAGTATTTCCTCGAAAAGGTTGATTTGATGGCGTCGGCAGTGATAATTGTCTAACTGTAATCTTATTCGAGATTGTTGTTTTTTTTTTCCCGGCGGAAATCGGCCACTGGAGTACTCTGTATCCCCTCTTGTTCATCTAATTCTTTCCAGTTCATCTGAAATGAACAGCTTTCAAAGGAAAAGCAACAGGAACGGATTAACAATCCACAGTGTCACCTTTTTTTTCTGTTAGTTTGTCAGTTCTACTTCACTTCTGCTCTTATCATAGATGAAATCTCTTTGAAAGAGCTTGTAAAATCTACTTCCACCATGTAAGTAAGATGATGAAAGGTGATAGAGTTGGTGTAGAGTCTCTTTCTGAAGAATGAAGTGATACATGCTGTTGCATGCAAGTGTGAATTTTGATGGATACTGATCAAAATAGATTTAGACAGATGGTGAGCAGAGAGAGTGGGGGGGCACTGTGGATATGAATGAGTGAGAAGACTCAGAAAGGTACAAAAATTAGTGAGGGAGCAGAAGCAGGGTTGATTCCATGAGGGTTGACATGAAGAGTAAAGTGTGAAATTATGTCGATTGTCACATATAGTCATCTTAATGAATGGTCTAAATCATCTACGCTCGTGTGACTCATCAACATTGTTCAGTGTGCCACATAAAAGTTGTGTAGGAAAGGCACATGGGAATGTGTGTTTGTCTTTCTTTTCCAAAATATTTCATCTTAATTCGTGCAGGTGACTCGGCGTCATATGGGGCCCTTCTTTCCACCCATTCAATTCCATTTGAGAATAGCTTAAATCAGTCTGTCTCTCGTTTTAAAAAAATGGTAGGTTGTGAATTCAAATTTTTATAGTTTAATTTTTTTAAAAATTTGTAAAACACCACTTTAATTTCATCTCATTTTAAACAGGAATTTCATTCAACTTTCGTGTTTCTATTAATATTGTAAATTGTGTCGTCATGGATTATTTTTTTCACTTTAAGTTTATTTCAATTTATCAAAATTAAAATGAAATTACAAGACGGTATCCAATGTCCAATATTAGCAGAGACACCAAAATCTAAAGATCATAAATGAGTCTTTACCTTTAAAAAATATTCTTCTTTTACTTAATTGAGAATTAGACTTCAAATAGAATTTGTTTAAAGATTAAAATGTAATTAAAGTATGCTAACTATCGAGACAAAGATACCTTCATTTCGAAAGATGTAATATGAAGGTCACAAATTCTTTTATATATATTTTTCATCTCCTATTTTTATACTAAGAGATACAGTTAATTTTTTATAGAAAGATAGTTTTATTTTTACCGAAATTGAGTAGAAATTTTTAGATAAATTATAAATTTTGCTAGTAATGTCTTTAAGATTTTTTTTAGTTCAATATATCCCGTTTTAAGATGAAAATATCTTTTACTATACTAATCTACAAACCAAATTTCTTTGAGCACATGAAATGTAACCGCCTAACTTACCTGCAGTAATCAGAATTAGTGATATAGATTATTACATATTGGACGATTTGCGCTGGCACAAAACATCGAATTTACACTAGTGCAAAATACCCAATTAGCTTTGAATTTCATCTCACTTCTCAAAATACTGAAAACCTTTTGAATCCATCATTTCATGATCCAAGTGACCATGCCCCCCAACATGACGTCGGGATGAACAAAGTCATACATCAAGAGTGGGCCACATTGAATTTGTGAAATGAAATACACATATTTCCGATGATTTGAATTCATGGGATAGGTTGGCAAAGAAAGCAAAGCGACAGCGGGCATTGAATGAGCAGAGGACAGATTGTGGGGAATGAGGCTGAAAACGCCTTCTTGTGGGCTGTGGAGGTGGGACCTCTGGTCAGAGCCATCACGTTTTGGGTCGTCCTTATTACTTAAGATGACGCCGACCCTTCACTTCCCGGCCGGATTTCCATTGGCCACGCGCCTTTAATGGCATACATATTTTTCAGATCCTCAACTTTTGCGCAATTATTTGCTGCTCTGAGCCTTATCACATGGACTCACATCTCGCAATTCACCATCAAACTCTGTCGCATTCATGTCCCTCAATCCAAACCGTGCACGTCGTGGGCCCACTGCAGATGGAACTTGGCCGGAAAATTTAATTATGTGTGGACAGCAAGTAGCTCTGTCAAGTGATGGGCTCCCCTTGTACAGAAGATGAGAAGAGTTAGATGGGAATCTAGTGATGTCGATTTGAGATCAGATGGTGTTTAGGGTGCATTTTGCTATATAATCCTACTTCATCTCATCCTTTTGCTGTTTAAAACTTGAACAAACCTTCAGTTTTTAAGATGTTGAACTTGAAGACGAGGATCATATGTTCTAAAAGAGATGGGAAGAGGGTTTTACAATCATTTACACTAAGCTTGAGTCTCACATATCACTAACATTCACTTGTCAAGCTCGTGCAATTTGTCCGGCACAGTTTAAACTTGAGCAATATAGGTACAAAACATAACTCGTGAGGGTTAATTTGGCAATCAAGAATCTACATAAAATGCAGGAGGTCTTAAGTTTAAATCACTTTTAATACAAACGGGTCACTCTTTGTATATAAATAGTGAAATTCATACACACTCTGAGGATTAATGAAGTACTATAAAGCTCTAGATACTTTGATCTTCAAAAAAAATTAGAAAACATCTCACCTTACTAGGAGCAAAAGACCATACAAATTTTGTAAAAATTTTCCAAGCTATTGATTTAAGCAACTAAACAATTTAAAACTAATACCGTTCATCTTTTAAACATTCTGTATTGAGTTAGACTAGCGAGACAAGAAATATCATTAAATACAAATTTAGATTCATTTCATAGATGATTACACGGATATTGAGTATATATGATGATCTAAACCATATAATATCGATTTTTAAATTTAGATGAGTATGAGTTATTAAAAAATCAAGAGATAAAATCATGAGATAGAGATGAAACTTAATAAAAGAACTATTCATATAGTTCTAAAAAATCTATTTTTACTAAGTATTTCAGATAAAAACTTTTATTTGATATTCCTCTTTTATGTGGGCGTATGAATTACTTCTTTTGACAAAAAAGTATAATTCTATTAGATTAATCAAACTATATATTTTTTGGACAAAAAAAAATTAGATATTAAAATAATTTAAATTTTATCAAATTTTGAAGAAATTAAACAATATGATTTAGTTGTTTATTGAAATTATAATTATATAAAATATTCTTTTATAAATTTAAATATAATTTTGTTTGATGGATCACATATCTAAGTATGTGATGTAATACTCTGAACACTAGTGAGTGAATAATTTTTTTAATTATATTTTCTTTTAAAAAATCTTTATTATTATTTTTATATAAAATTCATATATCATATTTATTTTAGAGGAGATATTTAATCATCAAACGTCTTTTTCAAACCATTTATCTTCAATCTATGACACATAGATATTGTGTTTCGAGAATGCTGTTGATAGGTTTTGGTGATTTTTTTAACATGATATCTTCATCCTACATTAGATGTGAGACTAATCTCATGAGCATATTTAAACCTTTCAATCTACATACACTCTTTGGTGAGTAATCCGATCGAAAATGACACGAAGGGGTTGAGCGTAAATCAAATTTAAGACCTCATTTCATGAGACGATGATGCAGTCCAAACTGCACTTTGATATTTTGATCTGGGATTTACGTTGAATCATGGATTTCTGTGAAGAAACCCAATGTTCTCAGGTTGACACAAACCAGAAATTGGGAGTTGGTATGATTGATATACCTACACTCTAATCCAGCTTGAACTCAGGAGATGGAAAAAAAGCCTCAAGGTTTTCATAAATTTCAATTAATCAAAAAAAAAAAGTTCTATATTACAAGTAATCGGCCACTCATATATAAAGGTTTTATTTCAAACTAAATGAGAAATTAAAATAAATAAAGAAAATAACTAAAAATAAAATATCAAATCTCGTGTCCTGCCCTTCAAATGATCTTATTCTCTGTCTTCCTTCTTTCGTCTGGGTTTTACAGCAGGATCCTCTTCTAATTTCTTTTTTCTTTTATTTGTTCTTCCTTTCTTTATCTTCCACTCTTGCCATTTTTCTTTTCTTTCTCTGCTTGCTGTGCACGGCTGAGGCAACAGGCAGCCAACACCTTTGTTTCATGTCTTCTTATTTCTTCTCTCTTTTCTATGGAAAGACACAACAAGCCAACAAGGTACAGGCCCCTTTTCCTTTGCTGGATTTGGCGATGGGATTCGAAGATCCCTCTTTGCTCGGTTCTTTCTTCTTTTGATTGTTTCTTGCTGCTAAATCTTCTCTTCTGTGTTTCAATCCTGCCCAAAACGAAAACACAGCAATTTCTTCATTTGCTTGGACGTTGATGGAAGTGAGTTTCTTTTCACATTGGTCATTTTCCAAATTAGAATCTCAAGTTCACACGGTGGAACTTGAAGTGGGGTCCACATGAAGGCGGTTCATAGTGGGGCCCTCTCTTCCCGCCATCAGTTCGATCTTCGCTTGAAGGGTCAATTTCTCGATTTTGCCCAGTCGGGCTTCGATCGAGAATGTGATAGGTTTCGGTGATTTGGTGAGTGGCCCATAGGTTGGGGTCCGCAAATGACTGTCTCTGAGTGGTCCCGCGTGAAACACCTCCGTTTTGCGCGAGAGGCGGGTACAGCGAGTTGAGTTGGAGTTTTGAATGGAGCGACCGAGTGAGTGACTGAAGGTAAAGATGAAATCACGACGCGGCATCTACAGTGGTACACTTGTACGTGGACAGCAAGTGACGTGTCCAGTTGTATCGTCCTTATAAGTCATGCACCCATGCGTCGCTGTTGTCGACATGTCTACTGCCAGTTAGCCCCACACTTGGTCCACACCAGTTTTTTTAATTTTTTCTGTCTTTTGGGTTCCTCCCTCCTCTTTTCTTCTTGGAGAGGGCCGATAACAACTCAGGGTAATGGATGGAAAACCCTTTTGGGAACTGATTCTCACATGCAGTTACACTGCAAGAAACCAACAAACGTCTCCAGTTCATAGTACCGTGGGTCCGTAATCCCCCCCTTCCTTCGTTTTCCTCTTCTTCTTTTTTCATGTAAATTCCATAAAATCAGTGCAGTCGATTATTTTTCCTGTGGCCAAACACCATCAAAATTCAAAACCTAATTTATTGCTTGGGTAGTATATTCTTCAACCAAGAAAGAAATATATCTTAAATTATATCATTACTAATGCATTACAACTCTAAAGTTAAGTGTATAAATGACTTGAAAAGCCCTTGTATTGCATATTTTTTAAAAACAAATTGTATGAGTAGTTCAATTGCTCTAAGTTTCTATAATACCATTTATGAATCTTACATATTGTTATGTTAATCCATGAATTAGTCTCACCTCTAATGTTAAGTATATATCTATATATAATCACTTTTGAAATCTCGATGGAACTTGATTAAAATGAAAGTCCAGGTTTGGATGCATGTACTTCCAAAGTCTTGATTTAAAATTCTAAACACTTAGGTATAGCTTGCTTCTGGAACTTTCTCAAAATTCCATAGTATATATCTACGGATTTATATTAAAATGTCATAGATGTATATTACATATCTATATATGAGAAGTGATTTTTGCACCCCACTTTTACCCCGTTGTGTATTCGAACAAGGAAGGAGAGAGAAAAGAGGAGATTTAAGTTTAGACAAAATTGAAATTTCATATGAAAGGGGTGTTCGGTGGTTGCAAAATTAACTTTCCTTTATATAGAGAGATTTTATATAAAAATACTTTATATGTATTTTTTCCATTAAGAATGTGTTTTATACTACAATGTCATCATAGTAAATGACGAAACTACCTTTAAAGTCAAATGATTTTGAAGTAATGCAAGATCTTGTACAAGAATTTAAATTGGGTATTATGCTATGTTTACAATATTAGAGTTTTCATCAACCAACATAATATAGCTCAAACATAATTGGTGAAGATGATATAACATTTTGCTTGATCAAGTTGCAGTATTATAACTTCACAAAGGTGTAGTACTATAACTAATATATATGTATCTCTTTTTGAAATTTATACATTATCATGACCTCAATCCAAACTAGCATATTATTAGATTACAGAGAAAGAAATCTAAAAGTAGTTACAACTTTATTGATTTATATTATCGTTAATTTTACTATTTTTTTTTTCAAAATATGAAAATATTTACAACCACATTCTTCTTTTACTCATCACGTATGGTCACAGGTTCGAGTCTCAGTGGTCCATACCTAGGGTGTGGGTGCGATGGCGTTCTCCTCAGAAGTTCTAGGAGGACTATTACAAAGGTATAAATTGGAGTAGGTCTGAAGTTCCTCTTGGATCTTAAAGAAAAAATACTACTCCCTCTGTCCCAAATTAGTTGTCTTATATGAATTTTGGAATTGTCCCAAAATAGTTGTCTCATCTATATAGGAGTAGTATAAAATATGTTGAAAATGGATGAGTTCACATACAGTGCTAACTTTATATAGAGAGTTCCTTAAAAAATACAAATCTTTCGATGAGACAACTAAAATGAGATGGACGAAGTATTAATGTGCACTTACTAAATTTTTTTGCTTTCGTAGTTGGGGCATGTTTAAAGGTATTTTGTAAAATTGTAAGGCCTGGCTTGATAGGTGATGGTCAAATACAAATAATACTTGTTTCTTTAAACTATTTTAACATTACTGTTGAATACCCTTATAGTGTAAATATAACATAATATCCAATTCAAATTCTCATATGCAAATTATTTCAACGATGAAGTAGATTTTATTTCAATTTTGTTGGATCAACTCTTAAGGTAAAAGACCATGCTTGTTTTCTTTTATTATTTAGTGTTGTTGTATTAAAGTGACCACAACATCGACGACACCAACATAAAATACCAAAATGGGCCAAACCAAACTGAACCTTATCTACGATGCCAACTTTGAAAGTTGGACAGAATTTGAAGCAAATGGCTTCTGCCTTGCACATGCGGTGGATTTCACTGTGGCATAAACTCCTACCCATATGATGTGTGGTCCATAGTTAAATGCATGATCTTGATCAATGGTTGGGAATTCATCTATAGCCATAATGAGCCCTAGGCCCAATTTCAATTTTGTTTTGTCGAGACCCAAATCCACTGTACCAATACATGGCGAACTTCACTGCTACATGGTTGATGCGGGCCCCGCCCGAGGTTTATAAACTATGCCAAGCTACTGAGGAGTCTGGCCTGGGTCCAGTTTGTCTGCTAAGAATCAGGACCTAACCCTGCCCATCAGCCAAATTAAGTTTCAGGGCGAATCCTGCCTATTGTATTGGACACTGCTGAGTGCTGACTTCTATTAAAAAATAGAAGAAATAATTATATATTGTAATAACATTTCTCTATTATTTATTTTCATTAAAAAAATACCAACAAGTTACATTGAAAAAACATTTCCTTTTCTTTTTAACTCTCTTTCAATTCTAACATATCTAAATAAGTTGTGATTGATGACTCCCTTACTTTAATTACTAATTGAAGACTTTATCAATGAATTTGATGATAAACAATTTTCAATTCAAAAACTTTGAAATAAATAGTTGTTGATGGCCTCATTAACTTATGTTATTAAAATAGAAAATTGATAGAATAATTAAACTGATGACCAAGTTGAAATTAGTTGCTAAAATAAAGGACCCATTCTACTCTGCTTTTTATGTTAATCCGTTTGATGGCCTATCATATGTTTTAACATTTTTTTTTTTTTTTGAATTCACGTTTGATGGCCTATCATATATTTTAACAAGTAATATCCATTGCCCTTAAAACACAACTACCGTTTTCTGAGACAGAAAGTTACCAGTTAAACTACACCCATCTACATTTATTATAACATTTCGGTGGTCCATCTTTCATTGGTCATATCCTATGATGGTTAGATTCAGGTCACTTTTTAATTTGGCTGAGGATGGTTTCTCACTTTCTCTGTAGCCCTGAAAAGATTAAAAGGTCATTTAGGTACAGTTAGTCTGGAAGCTCATTTTGGAGAAAATTTAGTAAAATGTAAGACCCAACTTAAATAGTCATTTGAAACTTTGAATGCATGTGATATTTAAGACTCAACTTGATTTATGAGTCATTGATTGAGCAACCTCGATTATTCAATGACTCAACCTAAAAAGGTTGAAGTGATGATCAGAAATTCACATTAAGAAGCAAGAGTCCTAAATTTAATTTTCACTCTATTTCAATAAATCATTCTTTATAAAATTATCAGATGTGTGTGAGTAAAAAGACTTGCATATATCTTAAAAATTAATCAAATATTCTATAAAATCTAAACACCTTAATCTTAAAAAAATCCTTAATTACAACTTACTCAGTTCATCAAAATTTAATTATCACAAAATGATTGAGTCATGACCTACTTCTCACCTATCTAATGCAGCACCTTCTTAATACAGTGGGACCCTCTTATTCCATGAATCAACATCCATGTGTGTTGCATGAGGCCTACTCACTGAATTGTCTTGTTCTTATCTGAGTTGATCTCGTGAAGAGTGTGACGGATCGTCGGGTTTTGTTCATTTGTTCCCCAACGTCACTACCTACACCCTAAAGTGTGCTGCCTCTCGTCTGAACCTCCAACTTATCTACCAGATACATGTTGGTTGACTCAACCTACCTAACCAAACTTTTTCAAATTATTTAAAGACATGTTTGACAGTTTCGGGGGAGAGAAAATCTTCAAGTTTTTTAAAACATTTTTGTAAAATAATTCTCATGAGTAAGCAGTTTCTATACCTTTTTCTTTTTGTTAAAATAAACACATATTGCCGACAATAACAGTTGATTTCAATTTTTAAAAGTTTTTCTTTTTTTATCTAAATGCATTATCATTATTTTCTCACGTTATTTTTCAAACTAGGGCAACCAGAAAATGATGATCTTCTCAAATACTGAAGACCCCTTATGTTTAAAGGAGTTTTTTTTTCATAATTTCTTGATTGTATTATAAATTCAGAAAATAATAGAGATTTCAGTATTTCTATAATTAACAAGCATCTTTAAAAAAAAGATATAAATAAAAAAATAAATACTTTTTTCTTTGAAAAAATTGCCCCATTCCTTTGCAAATAACAAACAAATAAAGTGCATAATCCGAAATTACCAAATCATGATCTCTTGCAAAAGATAGTTAAAGCCATCAAAACTTAAGCAGCGAAGAAACATGATTTCATGAATCCACTAGACATGATTTTTTTAGGCCCGTACATAGAAAACCTTCTGTGGTTGCAGATTATATGGTGAAAAATCCAACACAGATTGAAGGTGTCAAGGATCATCAAGGTGGGCCCATCATTTATGTCTTGGTCTCAAAAACCTTGGTTGTTCAACTTCTATGTCTGGTGGTTCACATGCTCTGCATGCGTGGACCAACCTGCAGATGGTGGCATAGGCAGGTAAAAAGGCTTCTTGAATGCACTGGGCCTGATTTTCTTCCATCAGATCTAAACAGGCAAAGCCTGTCTATGTTGATATGAAGGCCTAAACAGATGGCCCAACATGGCCTGTCAAATGTAAAAAAGTTAAAAAGTATATAGGTTTGGGCTGACGAATGGGCCCTACAAAGTGGGTCTAATGGACCGTGGCTGAGCAGACCTTATCATCTGAGTCAGCTCAGTGTGGATAGCTATAGTACATGGGGTTTTAATTTTTGGCTCATAATGCAACTCAGTTTTGAAAATTCAGCAATACATGAGTTCGATCTGGTAAAATTATAAGGTCCAAAAAATACTTATACGATGCCAACTCGGGGAATCACTTAAACACCCACATTCTGAATTAAAAAACTAAGAGATATATACAAGTTTTAGAATCAGGAATTTGGGATTAATTGCTGATTTTTGCATAATGTAAAAGGTAATTCCATTAGAGAAACTTCAGTGACCTCTCCTGGCACTAGAATAAGAGTCGGATGTCATGTTGAAATCACTATTTCTTTGGTTGATCACGTTTAAAAATATGGAAAATAAAAGATTGTAGATCTTCCAATTTAAGAAAATGGACAATCATGGACGATGGATCTTCTCCCCAATGCAAATAAGAGCTGAGAATACCTGCACCCACCCAATTTTCAACTCACATTCAATTACTTGATAAACTGATAACTCAGAGGTTCTTAACATATTATAATAGAGATTAGATATATGTTTAATGGGATTAATGATTATAATAATTACAAATGCATTAAAACTTATTTTAAACACTACATTACCTTAAAAAACAACAAATTAACCTTTCCTATTAAAATAAAAGTCATTTTAACAATTAAAAACCCAGTTTTACCTTACACTTTAAGTTTGATTTAAAAATAAAAAAAATACATGCAAACTTATTTTTAAACACTACATGAACTTTAAAAAAACTATACATAAACCTTTCGCAAATAAAAAAAAAAAGTCATTTCAACAATTAAAAACCATATTTTACCTTGCACTTTAATTTTGATTTTAAAATAAAAATAAAACAACATATGCATGAAATGTAATTCTTAAGGACCATTATATATATATATAAACTAGTGAATGAGACTATGAAATCGCTGAAGAATTGTATTTCAGACTCAGAATCATACGCTCAGCTGGTCCAGGACAATTGTTAAAGAATTCCGTTGTTGCCTTCAAGACCTTCTGTAACATTCAATGGAAAATTAGCATTAGAAAATCGTTGTATCTTGACATGTTTAAGATAATCATCTTTGAAAAATACTTCTAAGTGACAAATTTCATGGACGTGGTAATAATACCAATACGATGTTAGTATATTTATATGAACCATTTCAAAAAAAAAAATTACCAAGACGATGTCTCCAGGTTTCAGAGGTAGCTCCTCCATGCCTCGAATTTTCCTGCAGAAAAGAATTGTTTTGTACATTAACTAGAGTTATCTTTGTTTTTTTCCTCGTTTAAGAGCTATTATACTGATAATTTTGATCAAATAGATTGGCAACTTCAAATGATAATCTGATCATTACTTGATGAGTAGATTTCGGTCACGACGTTCAAATTCGAAGAAACTGCATCCAGATGTGTAGGGTATCCGGTGATTTTTCCATGCTGCAATGACATACATGGTTTTAAATATTGGACTTGGTCTTAAACTCAGTATTGGACTCAGTCTGAATCGTCTTGCCCAAGTTGAACTCAGAATCAGTGGAGTCCTACTGAAAATCAGGTGAAAATGATTGGAGTCAGTCCGAGTCATATAGGAACCAATCGTATCTGAAGCGGCTGAATCCGAGTCGACTGTGCTGATTCTAAAAACTACGATAATATATGAATTGGATAGGATTATAGGAGCAAAAATGGGTTAGGCCAACCAGAGAGAGATTCGGGCCTGGTCCTTGCACATCAGACTTGGATTCTAATTTCAGGGATCAATAATTCAGTTTGTTGGGCTTGAATTAGCCCATTTAGAGCTGAACAAAACCCACCCGATTACCCTGACAAGTTTCCAACTTGTGGACCCCATCACATGATGGAAATGGGCTAGGTTTTGGTTGGGCCTGTCGATATGAAAATCCCTTTTGCAACCTTTCAAGTTGAATTCACATCTTATAGATGGAAAAGAGAAAGGTTCTAGCTGGGCCGACCGGTGGCCAGCCCAGCCTATTATTTTGGATTTAGCTCATTGAGTACTTGGGCTTTTACCTAGATGCCAAATTACACTAGCAGTGTAATTTTCTCCCTCAGTTGTGCGTTCAACTACGAAATTGACACCTTTGCCCATTGCATCCATCCCCTTATCGAGATTGACATCCTTGCCCATTGCATCCGTCCCCTTATCTAAATTGACATTTTTGCCCATTGCATCCGTCACCTTATTTATGAAGTCAAGAACTCCCTACAATTAACACAATCATTCATGCATTAGTACTCTCTGCACAATTACATATCAAGTTCCATCCCCTCCTTTAAATGATAAAATACCTATTCTAAAATGTATTCTCATTTTTCCTATTATAAAAAAAGTATAAATAGCAGCTCTGAAGAGGCCCAGATGTGCCACATGTAGTTGAATGAAATAGATAGAGGACTTTATGAATTGTATAATTCAAGAGAAACTTTATAGTGATCATAACTTCATAAAATAGTCTTGGAAAGATCAACAATCTATACGGCTAAATTTCATATTGCAATTGCAACAAATATCGTACCTAATCACATATAAAAACCCATGAAGTTTGAATAATTTGGCGTGATCATATACCAAGAAAATGTTGTCTTAGGGTCAATGAAGTCTAAAATGACATAGAGTTGAAATTGAAAGGAAGAATACCTCTTTCCCTCTGAAGGGAACGTAAAACATGAGGTCTTGAAACTCACAGTCATCTGTTAAAAGATTGGCCAGTTCATCCTTGTTATTCTGATTGATGAAACGGTAGAACTGATCAAGGAGTTCATGTGTTGAAAGAGGGTAGTCCGGTGGAGGAATGCCGCACGACCAGTCTTGACACCGCACCCTCCACCCATCATCTTTCTTTGCCCCACTTCTCAAACCATTAAAACCATCAGTTGATCGTCCTGTTTTGGAGCTTGGATTCACTAAACCACGATGTCCAATGATCGTTGTGACCATAGACGACTGGTAACTCTTCTTACTTACGGTAAAACATGCTAATGGAATGTTCAAGGAGGAGGCCATAGCCATAGATGACATAGCACAGTGTCCAATGGATAGCTCAAGGCAGATGCATAAATACTACAGAGAGAGAGAGAGAGATTTGGCTTGCAACCACAACAAAGAATATTTTTATAGATTTGCTTGCAAGTTCCGACCACAACAAAGAATATTTTTGGAGAGGCTTGGGAACGAGGCAAAGGAATGTGTTAAAGCTAACACAAGTGAAAGTTCCGACCACAACAAAGAATATTTTTTGAGAGGCTTGGGAACGAGGCAAAGGAATGTATTAAAGCTAACACAAGTGAAAGTTACACTTGTGTATTTTTTTTAGAAAAAAAGGCTATTGGTGCAAGATATTCTTAGATAGCAATAGGCAATTAGGCATGTTCATGGTCAAATTTGGACTTGGGCTTTCTCTTATCTCAGCTTGGCCCGTTTCGAGACGTCCATAACCTTTTGAGCCTTCCAAGATTAAAGTTTGAATCCACCTATCATAAAAAGTATGACTTAAGGCTATTAAAAATTCAACCGTTTTAATTTAAAGATCACCGAATGAGCTACAAGTAGGTTGAATTTGAATCCACAACTTAGTTTCTAACTACTCAATTGTAGAAGTCAAAGCTATTGGCCCCTTACACAGATAGCTAAGATCAAATGGTTTAAAACGTTGTTTTGAGTTGAAATTTGGTATGCTAATGACCATCAAGTCTAACTTCAATTAAAAAGAAAAATGGGGACTAATAATATACATATAATGGCTAAACGGATAAAAAAAACCCAATACATTTTTGTGGGTTTCTTTTAATCATGCCAACCATTTTATCAAAATAGGCTCAAAATTTTAGTCCTACGGGTTGTTCTATGTGTTTAAAACCCTTATTTTATGAAAGGTTCAGATTAGTCTCAAGCTGAGAAGAGAGCCTATGTAGCAATGTCAATATCGTATAAAAATATCAGATTGTTATTGATTAATTATCTGACTAAATGAAAGTCTATTTGAATTAATTAGACATCCAAAGTTGGCCCATAGTTTGCATGTAACTATTCACTTTGAGGTACAGATCAATAGTTAGTGCATGAAAGGCTTTGAATGGTTTAAAGAGTAAAATTTTAATATTTGATCAAGAATTTGGATATGCATGAGAGTTTTTTTAGTATAATAAATTAGGATTTGGTATTTGTATAAAATCATGAGTGCTTCAATTATTTAAAATGACCAAGACATGATTTATTTTTAATGAATATTTGCTCGCGTTGAGCTTCCAATTCTGATCTGAAGATTTTCCATGTGCTGGAAATAAACTAAGATTTTGTTCAGGTGATGGGAAGAGAGGTGAAGAATTTAATCTTTGTTGTGTAAATTTTAATATATTTTTATTTTCTTTGTTTGGATATGCAGTTTGAAGAGAAAATAAAGTCAATTTTAAAGAAGCAATTTTAGAAAGAATTAAATGCTCATTTTTAAATAGAGAGATTACACACTTATTATCGGATGAACTTTATATGATTGGATGAGATAAATAGATAACTTTATTAATGATATAACTTCAAGTAAAAATTTTAAATCTGATTATCATAATTTTTTAAGATGGACTATGAAAAATTAATAATTTTATAGCAATTAAATTTTCAAAATCTAATATCAAAAAGCCACTATATTCAAATGGAGTTTAAATTTTATACAATCAATATCTTCGTCATATTTTACTTTTTCCATCAAAAAATAAGACTCGCATCAATATAAGACAGCAGCCCCTATAAAGGGAGACTTACTCTAAAGTTTTTCATTTTAAAGTAGAAGTCCTCCTATTTCATAAGGGTAGCCATTTAAACACCTCAATTTTCT
Organism: Chimonanthus praecox; assembly: GCA_022113865.1. Classification (NCBI taxonomy): domain Eukaryota; kingdom Viridiplantae; phylum Streptophyta; class Magnoliopsida; order Laurales; family Calycanthaceae; genus Chimonanthus; species Chimonanthus praecox. The sequence continues at coordinate 6,820,091 of CM039092.1, forward strand.
TTTAAGACACACTTCATTTTAAAATTTTATGCGAAATTATCATTTTGCCCCTCAGTTTTATGTAGATGAATTGTCTTTTTTAAAAAATGAGGGGCAAAATAGTAATTTTTACTCAAAAGTGCAAACAGACGTTTAAGTTGCACATAATTATTTTCCTTTTTTAATATTTTGTAATTTAGAGGAAAGTTGACCGAAATTTAAATTTTAATTACTTGATCTAAACAGAAAAAATTCAAGTCATTTTTTTTTTCTTAGATATTGATGGATTTTAACCACTAGATTAAGCGGGTAGGACTTGAATTGTGAGTTAAAATTTGGTCCAATTGTAATTCGTCGAGTGGAGAGTAAATCTCATTGATTATTTTTCATTGAAATCTTTAAAAAAAAGAAATAGGTGTTACCCATGTGATTGGTCGCACCTATTCTATGTAAAATGTCAATCATATCTCCAGATATTGGAAAAGATATCACCATTCATTAAAATAGGTATTTTATAATACTAAATTATATTGTTTTAAAATAGGTGTTAAATGAAATGTAAGTATTTATAAGCCAAAGTTTCATCTTTATTATGTTTTAAAATATAAGAGGTTTATACCTATTTAAAATTATATTATATTATGTTTTAAAATATAAGTATTTATAAGCAGGGGTTTAAAAAATGCCCAACCCGATATATCGGCCGATATGCAAATATCGGCCGATAATTTTCTCTCTCCTCCCGATATCGGCATGTTCTCTCTCCTCCAATATCGGAACAGTGAAAAAACCGTGAAGAACCGCAAAAAACCCGTGAAAGCCGTAAATCCTGAACCGTAAAAAACCGTGAAGAACTGCAGAAAACCGTTAAAAAACAGCAAAAAAACCGTGGAAAACCGCATAACAACCGTCAAAAACTGTATCAGTGTTTTTTTTAAAAAAATAATAAAAAAAAAAATTAAATACCGATATTGTGACCGATATTTCGGACCGAATATCATCCATATCTGCCGATGTTCGGTATGTACGGCCGATACATATCGTGTCGCCGATATCGTTCGGTATTAAAATACTGATATATATCGGCCGATACGATATGTATCGGCCGATATTTCAACCTTAGTTTATAAGTATTGCCTCAACTGATATCTCGGCCGACATTTGCCCATATCAGACAAATATTGGCCGATATCTATATATATTTTTACTTAAAAAAAAACAGCTTTTTTTTTATTTTTTTAAAAATGATTTTTTCAAAAAAAAACCACCGAGATTTTAGAAAAAATAATGTGAAAGAGAGAAAGAGATACAATCTCGGCTGAAATTCGACAAGGCCGATTTTTCGACACTGGTTGACACGTTGAGTACTTGAGTCATGTTAAAACTTGAACATACAGAATCCGTTTCGTACCTAACTCGGCCCGGTCCGGTGCCACTTAAAAATCTTTTACTCCATGTCTCCATGAGTCCATTTACACTGCGGATCGGGGCCCAGTCCATGTACGCCATAGATCCAGCCCGTTGGCTCCTCTAGACCTAATTGGTCATTAGGGTTTCTTGCAGTTTTCTATAAAAGGGTCATCTTACAATCTCTACCACGGTCAATTTCCGCCTTCTTCTTCCGTCGCCAGTCTCGTCCATAGTCCATTGATCTCTTTATTTTCTTTTATATGCATATTTCTTATTCTTTACCCAATTCTGTGATGGTAGTATTATGTGCTGGGGTAGAAGAATCAGGTGATGAGATAGAACTGCAACAATATGATACACGTTTTATGTGATTCGATGTATTTAAGTCTCTGATGATTTCTTCTTCTTCATCTTCTTTTTTATTTCTTCTATTTTTATGCTTTAAAAATTTTTATTGATTTTTATTTCAGAAAATGTTTAATGAATCTGAGGGAGATGATGATGAACATATTTGGTCCGTGTTTCTGAATAAAACGTGACTGATATCTTTTACCAACCTCTGATTCCTCGGATTTTGAAACATAAATTCCATACTATTTAATAGAAAAATTAACCCCATTTGGGTTTTATTATTTTATGGGTTTGGAACATCTACAACTTTTTTCCTTCTGTTTTAGCTGTGTTTGTTTATCTAGTGATGTTCATTTTAGCAGGTCCCCATATGGCTCTGCTAGTAAGTTTCTTCTATTTTGTTTATGTTCTTAATTGTTTACTTTTATTGTATTTTTGTTCTATTGGATCATTTTATCTGTTTTCTGCGGTGATGAATTATGAAAAGAGATTCACATGTCAGACTTCAGAGATTCTTTGAATCTATGAGAAGAGAATTCATTTTCTGAGCAGAAGGCATTTTGGTTTGCTTTTGTTTCATATTAGAATTCCGTTTCTTGATTATATTTTGAAGAAATAATGCTGGTGATTAATAATTCAAATTAAAAACTCATTTTGTAAGTTACGAGAGGATTAAATGTTCAAAAACAATGCCCTTACCTAAACAAAAAATGTGACTGAAATATATCCCAGCTTAAGACGGATTATCGAAATCGGAAGAGACGGGATACAATGAAAAACAACAATAAGATCCACAACACTCAAAACCGCCATTTACTTTGAAACACATTCAAAGCCAAATCAGGTTTATCTCCTGCCATATATGGCCCAAAAGTGAAGCCCAAGCAGCTTGAGTTTCTCTTAACCATTTTGTCAAACAAGTGGTGTGCCAATTTTATATGAAAATGTATTGTTTCAAAAAATGAACAGGCAGTAGATTGAATTTGGTTCTCCATTATCAAATCAACAAACATATAACCAAAAACTTGTAAGCACTAAGAATAAGCAGGTGATGCAGGTACAGATATTGGCGTAGAAGACAGTATGGGACATTGGAAATCCATAAGCCACAGAGATTTCTCAATCTGCAATCACCCTTGTAACAATTGAAGAACCAGCAACCAAACACGTTGTAATTTCTCTATTAAAAACATATAAAGAAGATTCACATCTTTTGCAATTGTGAGCCTCTGTCTAAGCCAAAAAGATTGCAGCTAATTGAGGGAAAAAATGACAAAAAGGTAAAGGAAAAAACATCAACCAAGTATTTAGATATTGGTAAGGCTGGTTGGGTCAATCAAAAGGCTTGGGGTAATTTGGATGAAGGATAATTTTACAGGAGCCATCTCTGGAGTCACTTTTAAATTTGGGGTCACCTTTGAATACTCCAAGCTTCAATATTAATGAATTGGTTTGCCACTGAAGGAAGTAAGGCTCTTATTGAAACGCTTTCCCTCCCTCAAAAGGCGACCAACTTTCAATATTAGTTGTTACATTACTCTGCCATTTTTCCAATATCATGGAATAGCATAGCCTGGGGCTAAGGTAACTCAAGTGGGAGAGCTGTCATGGGTGACCCTCATTGCACGGTTCAGAGAGCACTTGTGTATGTGATGCAAGTGAATGTGTACGAAAAAGCTGTAAAGTTTGGTTGTTCGTTCCGTCGTCGACCCTATCTATGTTTCTATGATGGCCGAAGAACACGCTCATTCTTCAGCTGTAGAGAGACTTTTGCATTGTGAGGTAGGGTATTTAAGAAAGTTGATGAGAAGGGTGTTTTTTTTAATTTTTGAGTTACCAAACATGGGTGACTGCTGACTGTTGTGGACAAGGAGTGAGGTGATCAAATCATGGAAAAGAATGGTGGTTGTGGTATGAATCGAATTATACAAAGAATCAATGATACCACCAACCTCTAAAACAGTAGTGAATGCAGATATTCTCAACAAAAAATACTATCACGATAAAATGCTGAAATGGGTAATTGACAATGAAATGAGTACATTTCTCAAACGGCAAGACCAAAATATAGGTACCATGGCAAATTGCTGGAATTGATTTAGACAATATTTGAGCAGGAGTTTAAAGATTTTGAGAGAAAAAGGGTTAGAGTTTTGGATTGAAAAATATAGAAATTGGTAATATTCAAATTGAGATAAAAAATGTGTTGTGTGGATTTGGGATGTTGATAGGCATGTATCGGCAGAATGCAATATATCAATTGTTACAAGTCGATCTCCGTTTGTCACCCATCTTTAATGATCATATTCTCGAGTGGAGTTGTCGCTTAATATGCCAAGTTGGTTGGACAAGGACCTTTCAAAATTAAAGATAAGGAACTTTATATGTTAGGGCACTACCTAAACACATTGGGTGTTTCCCTACTTTCTATTCACATTGGGTGTTTCCCCATATTCCGAGTCCTCCCTCGTTATGTGATTCCTGTGGAATTCATTCCTTTAATGGAACTAATTCAGAAAAAATGAACAACTCGTTATTAAAAAAGGCAACACTGAATTTTCTTTTTCTATACACTCGATTTTAAAAAATGAATGAAATTATCATTTTGCCCTTCATTTTTAAAGGAAAAAAAATGCTTGTACGCATTATTCGAACGAAAATGCATTGTTCGAATGGGTTCCTTCGAAAAATGATGGTGGAGTGGGATTTTTCAAGCGAGCCCATTTTTTAACCGATTTTTACAAACAAAATATCAAAACTTATCTACTCTAAATTTTATGAACTCCAGTACTGATTTTAAGAGAAAAATGTATAGTTTTGGGCTTAAAAATTTGTACTCAAAGAATTAAGGAAAAATGGTTTTCCCTCTTAATTCTTTGGGTACGATTTTTGAAGTCCAAAACTATATCATTTTCACTTAAAATCAGTCACAGAGTTCATAAAATTCAGAATAAATGAATTTTGATACATTGTTTATAAAAATAGATCGAGAAACCGCCTCCTTGCCAACTGTAACATTTGCGCACATGGCTCGGGTTTCTCGAACTATGTTTACAAATAAGGTATCAAAATTCATCTATTCTGAATTTTATGAACTCTGGGAATGATTTTAAGTGAAAAAGGGTATAGTTTTGGACTTCAAATATTGTACCAAAAGAATTAAGAGGGAAATCCATTTTTCCTTAATTCTTTTGGTACAATTTTTTAAGTCCAAAACTATACAATTTTCACTAAAAATGAGTCTCAAAGTTCATAAAATTCAGAGTAGATGAATTTTGATATCTTGTTTGTAAAAACCGATCGAGAAACTGACTCGCTTGAAAATCCCTTTCTACAACCATCGTTCGTTTCGTTCGAATATGCGTACAGTCGTTTTTCCCTTTGAAGGGTAAAATGGTAATTTCACCTGATTTTTTTTTTTTTTTTAAATCGAGTGTGTAGAGAAAGAAAACCCGAGTGTCTATATGTGTAGCTTTAAAAAAATGACTGTTATTCTATAATATTAACAAAAATCAATAAATAAGAGAGAAGAAAGAAAAATAAAACATAAACGTTCGAATCAAATTAAATAGAAGAAAGATGAAATTCTAAGATTGGTAAAAATTCCAAATCCTGCCTCCAATTCCCAACAGAGCTTCCTAGTTACTACAAGAGGTTGCAAATTATCATATTCATTTTTCCATCCTTTGCTACATTCCTAAAATCATGCATTTATAATCTCTTTCTTTATATTTTTACATCAGTTGCTCCATATTAATTTCTAGTGTCATAGGATTCCGTTGTGCCTCAAATTTGTTGCTATCTGCCCTGCCTTACTTTCGTTCGTGCATTGTAACAAAAACACTCAAATAAGTTCTTGATACTTCTCATCATTTCATCAACTAACCTCTCATGTTTTCACCATATATATTTTCAATTAAATAAAATAATTTAAACTTTCCAATCAAAGACTTTTATATATTAAGCTCGACCTAATCAAAATCTTTATTCTTACCTGATGCTTTGAGTCCAAAATATGCTCAATTTGAGCTTGACTTAATCCAAACCTGATTTATTTTTCTCATGCAAGCTTAAGTTAAAGCTACTCCAAGTTGCACCTCTGGTATTATACTAATAAGCGTTCAATAAAAATATTGATCTAGGCATCGCATCCAATGAACTCGATGTAGGCCCAATAAAAAACGACCTAACCCAATTGGATGGGTTGATGATATGGGCCTACAAATCTATAGGCGGATGGACGGAGAAAAGCGTGGGCCGAAGGCACAGTCCAAGCCCACCTTCAACCGTTTGGGCCTATCGCTGATTCACACTCACGCAGGCCCCACTCAATATGCCATGGTGCCTGCAAAGCCACTCACGTGTGGGTTCCACACGGTCTCAATCCCACCGTTCGAACAAACGAACCAAAGCAGCAAGAAAATCAATGAAAAAGGGAAGGCTGAGATATGGACGGTGCTGTGCAAACAAGAAAAATTCAAAAGAAGATAGAGAGGAAATCCCGACTGAAATCGAAAGGGTAAAGAAATCCTAAAAAGGAAAAAGAGGCCAGCAAAAATACCCATTCAGACAAGCGATTAAAGAGGAAGTCGCTGTCGTGTTTTACAGTAAAGAAATGGAGAAGAATAAAGAGATAAAACGAATGAAAATCTAGGAGGGCAGCAAGCATTTATCAAAAAGAAAAGAAAGGATTGAGCTTGATTTGGATGAAGCCAACGAATGAAATAAGATAGGGGATGTAGTGGGTATTTTAGGAAAAAATGTTATTTTTATTTCTTTAGTTGTTTTATTTCTTTTTTTCTTTTAATAATTGTAATAAGGCCTATAAATATACATTTTAGGCCAAGATTTGAAGAGAGAACTTTTATTTTCAGAAGAATTTATCAAAAACTAATGCTTTCTCATATTGATTTTTAGTTTATAATTGTGTTCGTTAAATTTTATATATAAACTAATTCTTCAGAAGGTTAATCCTGTTTGTTTCGAGTTAAATTGGATGGTAGATATACTAATCACGACAACTCTCAATTCCTCATTTGTATAAACCTGAAAACATCTAATTTCTATGATGAGATTGATTCCTTCAACCGCCCCATTAAAATTAGTCCTCCACCTTCATCTTTCTTAAGAGTGGTCTATGGGTATTTTCATTAAAACCTATGGTTCGACGTAAAACCCCAGATTTAAACCTTATACTATTGCTTGGCCTGCATAAAATACCATGTACCAATATTAAAGAAGTAATTCATAAAATATAATGAATTTTTGTTCTTATATTTAAGATCCAGGTGATGGCCCTCTAAATCAAGGCCGTCTTAACCCTTGGGTAAGAAAGGCAATTGCCTTAGGCCCCCGGGTAAAGAAGGCCCTGGCTGGGCTCCATAAAAAAAATAATATATATATATATATATAATTTCTATAGTTTTGAATAATAAAATCTCCTTAAAATTAGTTTTTAAGCACTGTGTATTTCTAAAATTTCTCTAATTGAATATCCAGACTAATTACGATAATTTGATAAAAATACTTTAAGACTTAAAGATCTTCTAACACTCCTAAATACTTAAAACACAGTGTTTTACAAATAATAATATCCCTCAGTTGTGCCGAAAATACAATTCTGAAAGTTCAAACGACAAACAGTAAAAAATGTTGAACTCCAAATTTAAAGTTGAACAAATATGTGAAATTTGAAAACTTATATCTTTCAAATGATTGTTTACAAAAAATAAGTGACTTTTTCCCCTCCCAAATCCCGTCCCTTCTTCAAAATGAACAAAAATCCAGTTAAACAATCATTTTGAAAGATTTAAATTTTCAAATTTCACATATTTGTTTAGTTTTGAATTTGGAGTTCAACGGTTTTTACGGTTAGTCATTTGGACTTCCAGAAGTGTATTTTCGGCACAGTCTAGGGATACCCTTTATTTGTAAAACACTGTGTTTTAAACATTTAGGAGTGTCAAAAGACGTTTAAGTTTTAAAGTATTTTTATTAGGTTATCATAATTAGTCCAGATATTCAATTTGAGAAATTTTGGAAATACACAGTGCTTAAAAAATAACATTAAAAATTTAAAGGAGATTTTATTATTCAAAACTATAGGAATTATATAATTTTTTTTAACTAATATACTGTGCATTACGGTGGCATGTGTAGACCGTCCGGACGAATGAAATTTACACATGAATAATGGTCCGAATGATCCGATGGTCCGAGCGAAGGAAAAATGTTCTTAACTCACGTCGAAGCAGAAGGGCAAAATGGTAATTTCTTGTAAAAAATTTGAAAATCCTTGTGTGCTGAAAGAAAAATCTCGTGTCTAAATAATTATCCTTATTCAAATTATATAGAAAAGAAGAAAAAGATAAGAGCAATAGAGAGAACACATATCTCACTCTATGTTTGCACTTCAGCCCACTAAATATACTGATTTTTTAAAGTGTTCACTCTATTTTAATTTCTGAATATGCTAATTTCATTCGGATTGGTAAATTTTTCAATGCTTTTTATTGTTGGCCTCTTAATCTTTTTAAGTTAAAAAAATTATTGTATAGAATAATTTATTTTATAATATATAATTAAAATTTTAATTAAATATTACTTATAATAATAGGTTAAATACAAAGAAGATCCGATTTAAATTTTTTATCTCACGCTGAACTTGTTTCTAGACGGCGCTGCTCTAAATATATATAAAAAAAATCTTCATTTACCTTGTTTGTTTGGTAACCTCTCATTTGTTAAGATTAAAAATTTCAATCTACGTGGGATGGGAGATTACATTGCGTGAGCGTGTAGAACCATCCATTTCATTGCCCATTTTCTCACATTGAAGTCCTCGTAAATCATGACCGTTGCTGGTCTTACAAATGAAAGAATATGCCTGATATGATCAGATCTTTGTGATTAAGAAATAGGTCGTGTCATGTCATTTTATTATATTTCTTTATAAAATATTTAGAGAATAATAAAAATATTGATTGTGTAAAATTTAAGTCATATCAACCATAATAACTTTGTGATTTTAAATTTAAAAAATTTAATTACTATGAAACTGTTTATTTTTCATATATCATCTTACAAAATTAGATGTTTGGATGAAGGAATTTTTCTTAAATTAAATCATCTATGAGATTTTCTATTCATCACACTTAATTACATGGAAAATGGATGCTCCAATCTTCCTAGAATGCTATATAAAAGTAACTTAAATTTGTTTGTTAGCTAAATAAAAATTATATGTTTACTATTAGTAAATAGATTTACTCATTCAATCTTAATATATTTATAAATATAAATAAAATAAAATAAAGATATTGAAAAATTACTCACCTATCATATGATTTTAAATGAGATGGTAAAAGATTTAATATAGTCCAAGCTTTGGAATTTATAGACCTATAAAGTATTTATTTTATTATAATACTTATAGTGGAGAATTGAGTCGAGAATAATACTTTCTCTTGCAGAATTAGGTGATATAATTTTTTGTTTTTTTTCACTTTAAAATAAAAATTAAAAATAAAATAAAATTTTCATAATATCACTAATTTTCAATTGAAGAAAAAGTAACGATGCAGAAATTAATTCCCCTTGTCGTGACGTTCAAATGTGTCAGGCGTAAAATTATAAAATAAAAAACAATCATGTAGTATTTGCCACAGACGATCTTAAACTAGGTCAACACATTGGCAGCGTACATCCAGGCTCCAGCTCCTCAAAAAACAGAAGCTAGGTTTTCCGTCTTGCACAAAGCAAAGTTCTTGTGCGATAATACCTACTTCTTCGATCTTCGTTTCTCAGGTACGAAATTCTCTCTTCCATTCAATTCTCTTCTTTGAATTCCTCTATCTCTTGCATGCAATTAAAAGCCTCTGAATTTGTAACAAAATTTGAGTCTTTGGTTTCTGTTGGAAGCCCCTTTTGTCTTTTTTTTTTTTTTTTCGTGAATTCTATTCAGTTCTTGCTTTTAAACGTTGATTCATATGTGATGAAGGATCTGATTTCGCTGCTTTCTATGGGCGATATCAGATCTGTATGATGGGTATATTTGACTTTAATCTATAGCCTCTGCTTGGATGGATGGATGGAAAGGAAATTCCTTTCCTGGAAATAGATATTTTTTTAACAAAACAAAAGAAAAGGTTTAGAATACATTACAATTTTTGTTAAAAATTGGTTGTTTTCCAAGGAAGTTATTTTTCCATGCATCCAACAGAGCCGTGGAAATTTGTTTTATTTATATCTGATCTGAATTATTCTCTCTCCAAAAAACAGATAACAAATAGCAAGAAATTTCATTTAAGATGGTGAAAAGTTATGAGGAAACTGAGGCAGCTAAATTCCGTAGGACGACTTACTGTCCGTCTGGGCTGGGCCTCATGTGGTTCAGTACAATTTGTAGGGGTCTACATGGATAGGAGGGGACTATGAAGACTCATTGATCACATCACTCTAGATTCATTGAGATGGGCTATGAAAAATCGATGAGCTATAATACTGAGATGATTGTTTGGGGATGAAACTTCACACCTCCATATCCATATCATTAGCAGGGTAATTTGCAAAGACCCCCATCTTTTGTCTCAAGTTCAAAAGCTACCCTTATGGTTTCAATAATTGCAAAACCTACCCTATCTTTTGCATCAATTGCAAACTCCCCCCCTTTAGCACCTTATATTTGCAAATTGCCCTTAATATTTAAAGAGCTACAATAATAAAATAGTTTTAGCAAGGTATTCTACCATACTAACTTATAAAATGTACATAAACCCATACAATTACATTAAATGTGTTAAATTATATGGATAGAAGATTACTGTTTTAAATATATATATATATATATATATATATATATATATATATATATAATATATATATATATATATATATATATAGTGATAGATAAAATTTTACTCCTATCAAGTTTTTTATCTCCATGTACTGGGGCATAAAAAAAATACAAGGCTTATTAAAGTCAAATTTTCTACAATCACAGTTACATAGTTAATATGATTGGATGTATGTGAAACATCACCTTCCTCTTATCCATGTGGTGTTCCACACATTTCCCAACCATGTTAGTCTAATTATTTTTTATAAGTTGTTTAAAAAGTACGTCTCACTAAGGAGATTTGTTATTGCAATTCTTTAATTAGTAATGGTACTTTGGACATTATTATATTTAAGGGAGTGTTTGCAATTGAGTAGAAAAGATAAGGGTAGCTTTTGTAATTATGGAAACCATAGAGGTGGCTTTTGCAATAAAGGCAACATATAGGGAGGTATTTACAAATTACCCTTTATTGCATATTCCACCCAACCATGTAAAGCCTCAAGCGAAAATTGATGGGAACTCTTCTTGAGGCACTAAGGAAGCATGCCAATTGTTTCGTTGATATCTCTTTGGCATGTAAGCGGGAGACTGTAAACAAACCCAATATGAAGTGAAGACGACATGGTTTTTTATAAATCTGAGTAGAATAGTAGAAGTCAATAGGGGAAAATTGAGAAATAGGGGAGAAGAGTGCCGTTGACCATGAGTGAGGACAGAGGAGGTGATCATTGGAAGCTACTGTTGGGAGGAGGAAAAGGTTGGGAAGGAGAATGGTGGAGAAGTGGTGAGGAAGAGATGTCAATGGAGAAAAAGGGTTTCTCTATGGTTGTCAAGAGAACACAAGTTCTCCTCTTTTAGGAGAAATTTCTCTTTTGTCCATCATTCGGAAAAAGAAAGAAAAAAAAAAAAACCTCTTTTATGCTACGCTTCAATTGCTCATCCACTTACGGCAAGTTGGTGTTCTCAACCCTAGTTTTTTTCATCCAGATGTACATTCATCAATTGAAATGATTCATTGAATGTCGATGTCAGAGACATACAACTTATTAGCAATGAAACAGAGCCTCAAAAGTTTGATTGCAGATTTTGAGGCCCAATGAGTTACACATTTGGAGTTAGCTTTAATTGAAATTGATACGTAAACTGCTTCAAAAGAAATTCAAGCTGGTACTATTGGCTAACATTTCTGCACCTTTGAAACTCCTAATCATCTGCATTATCAGCGTAGAATGTCAATCTGATATTCCCTTGTTGTCTATGAGGACACTGCAAGGCCAAATGAAGCTAGTGTTAGGCAGGCATGTCTAAGGAAACTGTAAGGACGTGTGATGCTACTGTCAAATTTGATTGGTTTGTTTAAAAATAAAATGGCTTGGACTGGAACTAATCAACTTTATCATGTCTTGTAGTCTTCACATTGTGTTAAATTTTAAGCCTTGACGGTATTCTTCCCCTTTCCATTTTGCTTAATTGCCATTTCTTTCATGATTTTATTTGCAATTAATAATAACTTTGAACACATGCAAGGCAAGATCTACTTATGTATAAACATATCATCCAATATTCCAATTTGATGGGGTAAATAGCTGTTATGGTGATGAGGATGATGGACACTATCACCTAATCAAGATTTGACGGTAATGGACTATGGGCTACAAATATGTCATTCCTGGCTTTGAATGATCTTGGTTGCTGCACTTCTTATCACCCGAGTACGAAATAATTGTTAGTGTAGAGATCTTCTGCTGCTCTATATCACACTGGGAAATTTTGTTGATACATATGAATTTATTTGAAATTATATCTTATGAACGAGATTATCTCATTATACATTTGTTTGGATTCATCATCAAGCTAAAGAAAACTATTTTTGTGAAGGCAGTTACTTCAAAATGAGTCGTCCACATGATGGGCAGAGGCCCTTTTTCCCATTTGGAAACCCCTTCCGCATGATCCTTTCCAAAGGACCATATGTTTCCCAAAAGCTTCTCACCCTTTTGAATTCCTTTGAGGAGACACTGGCAGAAAGTCTAAAAAAGCTTAAAGTGACAGATAAATCCAATGTCTTAAGCTTGTCGTGGATGAAGCTAGCAATGGAGTCTCTATGTGAAACACATACAGGCATAAAAACTTTAATTACGGAGCTCGAGTTCCCTGTATCTGATTGGGATGAGAAATGGATCCAGTTGTACTTGGACAACAGTATGAAGTTGCTTGACATATGCATTGCTTGTACTTCGGAGCTGTCTCGACTCAATCAATGTCAACTTTTGCTTCAATATGCCCTACACGTTTTAGACTCGAGTGATTTCACATCATCAGAGCAGCTAATGCGGGCTTCGTCTAGCCTTCATGATTGGACAAAGCAGATCAGTTTGAAGAGTCAAAAGCTTGAGAACTGTACTTTTGCGTTACATGGACTTGTTGGATCGCTTTCGCTGGTGAAGGTTAAGAACTCAGCAAAAGGAAAGGTACTGATGCGGGCTATGTACGGTGTCATGGTGAATACTATATTTATTTGCTCTGTCTTTACAGCTGCCTTCTCTGGTTCTGCAGAGCCACTGATAGATTTGCATGTTTCTGATACGTTCCTGTGGTCTGGGGCCTTGAGGAATTTGCAGGAGAGTGTGAATGGAGAGATTCGGAGATTGTCTTCCAATGGTACTCATATAATATTGAAAGAATTGGAAGTAGTCCATAGGCAAGTTGAGAAAGTATATGCAATGACTAATGGTGATGGCAACAAAGAAGCAGATATGTTGCAGAAATCTATTTTAAGTTTGGGTGACGGCTCGAAGGGTCTTTCAGAAGGGTTAGATCTTCTGTCCAAGGACGTGGAAGGTTTCTTCCAGATTGTTCTGGCTGGACGTGATTCTTTGCTTTGTAACCTGAGAGCATCTGACCTAAAGAAAGGGAGTAATTTTGAAGGGCAGGTTGTGTGGTGATTCTAAAGAAGATGGTAATTCCTTTTCACTGTTTTGTAGCATGTGTTATCTGGGTATTGGGGTGTGTGTCTATGACTTACTCCTGAGGTTTGCAACCTGTTGGTGGACAACCTCTGGATATTATAAGGTGTGTAAGAATGGTCCTCTGCCAAAGGAATATGTATTGTATATGTATACTACTGAAATGGCAATGGGTGTGTTGCTCTCTCTCTCTCTCTCTCTCTCTCTCTCTGTTTGTAGGGGCAGTTCTCTTTTACTTAAACATTCTCTCCATGGTAGAGAAGTTCTACGAATTGGAGGGATTCATAATCTCTCCCAAAAGTCATTTTGCATTGAATTGGTAAGTTTTGATGTGGCAACACGGACGTTTCTTCTTACTGGGAGTCAGCTTTGTACTATGAAGTTTTGATCCCCATGTTGAGTTTCAGGAGTGGATTGTGACTGCGATGCTTGTTGGAAGAGGTGGAGAGTTGCTGATGACACTTTTGGTCATCAGAATAGTGTTAGGATAGGTAACACTACAATCAGGTTGGTACTCTTGTACGGTTTAGACCGCCTTTCATCCTCTCCAGCTTCCACTCACAGTGATCCGTATAGCTGCAGGTTGGAGAGTTCTACTGCATGTTGGTGATGCAAAAACGGTGAGGTATTTCACTAGAAACTATTAACCATTGGAATGTTTGTAGCGGCTGATATGCTGATATCCAAATAGCAAATAGTCTGAAAATGAATAAAAAATCAGAAAATTGGAAAACTTATATACAGCATGATTTTAAGTGTCTGGTGTATGATTCAAACCTCTTAGATTCAAACTTCTTAGATCACCTGACTAATCCTTGGAGTATATGTAAATCTCTCTATTCATATACACTAAGTAATATTATGGAGAGTGGACTTTTTTGTGTTGAGTGATTTAAACTCAAGACCTCTTGCATCTTGGATGGGTTCTTGGCTGTCTAGCCAACCTCTACGGGTAGTAGGGCTGCAACTCGGGTCGGGTTTTGACTTGACCCACATGACCCGCCTGATAAATCATGAGGGTCGGGTTGAGAATTTTGGATCAGCGGGTCGGGTCGGGTTGAGAAGATAAAAACCCGTAAGAAATTCGGGTCGGGTTGAGGATTTTACAAGTTAATCCGACTCAGTCCGACCCGACCCGGGTAAAATTAGGCTAAAATGGGTTCAGAATCAGGTCGGGTCAGAATTTGGGTTGATTTGGGTTATAATTCTTGTCGGGTCAGGTTGTGAAGTTCGGGTTGAAAATTCGAGTCGGATTGAGTTTTAAGGAACTCGACCTGCCCCGATCCGAGTTGAAGCTCTAACGAGTCGTATCAATTATTCAAAACTATGACAGAGAATGCTATTTATTTATGTTTTATTTATTTTCTTAGAGGTAACTGATGTTTTAATAATTTTGATCAGTTTTTTAAAATTTCAATAATTTTGTTCAATTATAAAATTTGGCTGATATAGCTAATATAACTGAAATATCAGCTAATTTTTTTTGTTCTCTCCAGGTCGATAAAAATTGAGTGCAAGTTAGATTTCTAACTGAGCAAGGGAAGAGCATTTATTGGTGTTCCCACTCACGCAAATGCGGGCCATTGAGACTGTATTATCCCTGTAGCTTCAATTCAAGTGATGCAGTTGATGTCAAATTTGTAAATGTTTACCATCTTTGCGTGATGCAGTTGATGTCAAATTTGTAAATGTTTACCATCTTTGCTCCTATACTATGGATGTCAAATTTGTAAATGTTTACTATCTTTGCTCCTATACTATAGAAAAACATTCAACCAAGTAATTTTTTTTTTCTAATGGCCTCTTCGGCTCCTTACTAATTCTTGGGGTATGTATAAATTTTTTTATTCATACATACCGAATAACAACATGGGAAAAAACTTTTTTTGTGTTGAAAGATACTTGAATCCAAAACATTTCACAAGAGACCGGTTGAAACTAAATGACCTAACATCTAGTCTATTGAGAGGTTTCTTGTTTTATAAGCTACCCATTTTATCAAAAGTGAATGAATTACTCGTTTGGAGGAATGAGGATTTGATTTAAATTTGGTACCACTTAATACCACCATAACTTTCAATATTGTCGTGACATTAAATGGCAAAACAAATAGTGATCCCAACCAGGAAATTGTAAATATAAAACAAAAAAATTATGCAGACGAGGTGAAGAGAACTAATATTGGCAATATAAAGAACTTAGGGGGATGATTTCACGATCAAGAAGTTTTCCTTATGAAAGAAGGTAGTTTGATTCATATTCAAACTACTTTAGTAGGTTACTCTTTATCATTTCGACCCGGCATGCTAGGAGGAGTGCATGTCTCTAATGATAAGTCAGGTAAAGTCTTCTACGGATAAGATGTCTGGATATCTTGGGTTATAAAAAAATTATTGGTAATATAACCTAAATATAGGTTTTAGTTGAATACATCATTGAAGTTATTTTTTTAAGAGTTACATGATGGCATTAATTTTTAAC
Organism: Chimonanthus praecox; assembly: GCA_022113865.1. Lineage (NCBI taxonomy): Eukaryota > Viridiplantae > Streptophyta > Magnoliopsida > Laurales > Calycanthaceae > Chimonanthus > Chimonanthus praecox. The sequence goes on from CM039092.1 coordinate 6,836,117, forward strand.
ATTTATATTTTTACACCATATGGGGATGCACTTTTACTCTATTTTGATTTCTTGCTTATTTTTTGTACCTCTTCAAATTTGAAGAATTGAAATTATTTTTAAAATTAAAAGTCATCATATATGGGTTCACTTTGGATCAATATGATGGGTCATGGCAGTGGTCTAAGCATGAAAATGACACCATTTAAAAAATATTTAAGATCTTCCTATGCTAAAATTAGATTAATCTTTTAAACATTAAATTTATATTTGAGTTAAAACTAAATTTATTCTCCTCCCTATTTGAAATACTTCTCAATATCTATTTTAGTTGAATAATAAAATTGTCTAATTAATCCTAAGCTGTAGATGATGTGTATATTAGAAAATCCACTATTATGTTTTACAATTATTCTTATTGATTGCATGTGATGGGCCAATAAGAGAGAAGAAAAAGATTTAATAAATAATTAAATATTTAATAAAATAATTTTGATAATCAATAATAAAGTCAAAGTGATGAATTAGTTTTCTTCGTCCAAGGACATTGTACATGATATGTGGCTTTGTTTTATAGTCAGCTCCAGTCAACAAAGCTATGAAACGGCACTTGGCTTTAAAGCCAACTTGAAACGGCAGTGTGTAACACAAACCGGATTCTCCTCTCCTTTTTCCACAGGCATGCAAATAGAATGCCACGTGGCTCCATATTCAAGCATGCAGCTCTTTTATACTCCGAAACAAATACGAAGGCAAGCCTTGAATCACCACCACCATTCTCCATGGCCATCACCTTCTTCTTCCTGCTTTCCATCTCCATTTCCATTTCCCTCTTTGGAGCTCTAATATTCCTTTTCTCAAACAAGGCAAAGCTCCCTCCAGGCCCACCAGCATTGCCCCTCTTGGGCAACATCCAATTGCTTGGCAAGACCACCATCCAACTTGAGCATGCCGTTCGCCAGCTTTGCAACAAGTATGGCCCTATTATCACCCTCTATATTGGTCCAAATCCCACCATCTTCATAACTTCAGGGGCCGTAGCCCACCGTGCCCTCATAGAGAAAGGTTCGGTCTTCTCCGATCGCCCTCTACCTCACGAAGCCGCCCGGATCATACATAGCAACCAACACAGCATCATCTCGAGTGCCTACGGCCCAGTCTGGCGAATCCTGCGCAGGAACCTCGCATCTGAAGCTCTCGATCCTTCTCGAATCAAATCCTACGCTGATGTCCGTAAATGGGTCCTTAACCTCCTCATCCAGCGGCTCAGATCCCATACTCAAACCAGCGAACCCATCCACGTCCTTGAATGCTTCCAGCAAGCTATTTTCTCCATGATGTTGCTCATGTGCTTTGGTCAGAAACTCGATGATGGCATTGTGAAAGAAATTAGAGCTACACAATGGCGTTTGGTTTTGAGTTCCACCGGGTTTGGTGTCTTTAACGTCTTTCCAAAGATTGGGAAGGTTATACTTCGAAAGCAATGGAACGACCTCTTATCGATACGTCGCAGGCAAGAAGAACTCTTCATCCCTCTGATCAGAGCTCGCAAGGATCGAAAGAATGAGGTGCAGGATGATGGGAGCTTGCCCTTTTCATATGTTGATTCTCTCCTCACTCTCCAACTCCCAGAGGAAGGTGGGCGAAGGCTCACCGAAGGAGAGATGGCGACTCTGTGCTGGGAGTTCCTCAGTGCAGGAAGCCACACAACATCGACGACGCTGCAGTGGATCATGGCAAGCTTGATTAAGCACAAGGAAGCACAGTTAAAGCTAGCGGAAGAGATCGCACAAGTTGTCGGTGGAAGAGAAGAGTACATCAAAGAAGATGATACAAAGAAGATGCCATATCTGAAGGCAGTGATCATGGAAACACTGAGGCAACACCCACCATTCCACTTTGCGCTGCCGCGTGCGGTGTCAGAGGACATGGTCTTTGAAGGATATGTGATACCGAAGAACACAGTTGTGAATTTCATGGTGGCAGATATGGGTTGGGATAGAGACATATGGGAGGATCCGATGGAATTCCGGCCAGAGCGGTTCTTGGGTGGGAGAGGGGAGGAGATGGACATAACTGGGAGCAAGGAGATAAAGATGATACCATTTGGGGCAGGGAGAAGAATATGTCCAGGGATTGGCCTCGCAATGCTTCATCTTGAATACTTTGTGGCTAATCTGGTGAGAGAATTTGAATGGAAGGTAGTGGATGGAGGAGAAGTTGACCTGACTGAGAAGCAGATATTCACTTGGGTTATGAAGAATCCTTTAATTGCTTGCATTGTCAAAAGGAACAATGCTTAGACAAGCTAAGTATGTTACTGATTGAGATGTAATCATGTGTTTGGAACTTTGGGTATCTTCTGGAGTATGTTAGTGTTATACCAATGGAGATGGTGTGTTCTCAAGCTTTACAGATTAAGAATAATTGTTCTAGTGTTTAGAGATAACACCAGTCATTATAATTAAAATAAGGCGGGAGAGGCACTTTTATCTTTCATTTTTGTATAAATAAATGAATCTCAAATAAGCTCCAACAAGTGGGCTAGGGCTTTTCAACTATCCAAGGAGATGAGCTTAGATTTTAGCCTAAGAAAACGGAATAGTCTACATGCATGCAAGATTTGAGAATTTATATTTGTTCAAATTTGAGCAAACGAAGGTCCAATCTGAACTCGGCCCATAATAGTCCTAGTAACAAAGGCCAGTAAGAAGATGAAAATGGAGGTACATAATTGTTGGTTGGAAAGAAACGTAACAAATTGGAAAATAAGAGCACAAGACGATGCCTATGGGATTCATTCGAGAAAGGGCTAGTCTGACTGATGTTCGAGTTGAAAAGTTTGGAAGTTTTGATGAGTTATATTAGATAGTGGGCTTTATTTTATAATAAAAAAATTATATGGACAAATAGATTGTAATGAGATCTATTGTACTGTCAAAAACAAGATCTATTGAATCATGTTTATAAATATTTTGACGTATTATATTTAATTCAACGATGAAGGTGCGTCAGGTGAATTATAAATGACTAGACCTGAGTTTTTTTTTTTTTTTAAATAACAAATAAAATTTAATATTAATTGAGTCCCACAGGTTTGCCCTTCAACAAAAGACGTCAGATTATCCCCTCTGATCCAGTTTGGTTTTGTAAAAGGAGTCCGAAATGATCAACTATGGACACGTTGAATCAAATGATGGATATCGTCAAGGTTTTGCAAATGTTTGCATAAATATTATTTTTTACAAAAATGATTTTAATCCAATTTGGGTCCACTTAGTTTATAGAAGTAAAACTTCACGTGTTATTTAGATACTCTTTTTGCTCACTTTAAAGTTGGAATAATGGAGATATGTTGCTGAACCTGTTCTTAAAAATTGATAGGAACGGAAATTAAATCAGAACTAATCAATTCCTATCACTGTATTTAGTCTGGAATAAAATTTTTAAAAATCTCATAATGAAAATCCTTCCACAAATTTCCTATAAAATGTCTAATTTTTTTTCTTATGAAAAACTAAACAAGAAAATCTTAAATGAGTCGGATATATGCTGAAGATCAAGAGATCTGCCCATAAGATTCTTGTTTGAATGGACTGAGATGAGTTTTTTGGGGGCGATTTTATTTTTAGGAAGCTCGTTATGGTCTCTCTTTTAAACAGAGTGTAATCCTATTAAAAGACATAAAAAAGAGGAACGAGTTGAGTTAATCAGGCTGAGTCATTCAGCTCTGTCATCCATAAAAAAGATCCCATGCTCAAACCGGTGATCTAAAGCCTGAAGACACCAAAGCTGTCCGCAGTACAAAGGTAAAGTTCCAGGCAATTACTACGAGGGTTCACACAATAAATACCCAAGGGGCCCTAGATATAGTGCATTGGTGGGGGCCTAGACCCTGAGAGCAGTGCATTAGTGAGGGTCCTACGGCCACTTGGTCACATTAGGGGGGCCTAGGAGGCGGTCTAGTTAGCCTAAAACCAGAGCCGACCCTGTAAATACCTGAGACAATAAAGACTTCATAAACTGGGGGTCATCCATAACATCAGTTGCCTACTGGCAATGGGTGAGCCCAGCTTCACAGCATATGCCACATGAAAAGGCCAAATAGGTTGCTTCCAATCCATTGATGTAAAATTTTAGCATGTTCAATGATGTAAAATTAAAAGAGGATGATGTACATAAAAAAATTAAAAATGTTAAAAGACTTAAATTTAACAGATCATCTCAATTGCATCAGGTAAAATAGAAAAGCTTCTGGGTAGAAATCCTAAATGCTCACCATCTGACTGGACGTAGATGTCGTCACTGCATAAGACGTCCTCCACTTCAACAGAATGTACACTGCAAAAGCATTCTTAATTAGAAAGTTGTTGCAAAAGCAATAGATAAGCATCGAAACATCAATTGATTCAGATGAGGCTGCACACACCCAAAATATGATGTAGCCAGTATCTCTCAAAAAAAAATATGATGTAGCCACCATGGTGTTTTCCAGGGCAGCCTTCTTGCATGATGGAATGCTATTATGAATTGTCTGCTACAGATCACCTATGGCCCAGCCCAATGGCATTTGCATGATGAAAACCATCTCAAGTCAGCAAAATAGAGTCTGGCCCAATGGCAATTTGCATGTGCTCTAACCATCTCTAATGCAGGATGACTGAACAGAGTACAGCCATTGGACAATATAAAAACACACACACATCATCATCATCATTATCAAAGCCGTTTATCTCGTCCATTTGGAGTTAGGTTTTTTAGTTCTATTCTTGAGTTTTATTCTAATACTGTTACCAAAGTATGACCAATACCCCCACCTCAAAAGATTGCATGGCCTAAACAAATGGTTGAATCTTGGGGGCTGACCAGAGAAAACCTCAAAAACAGGAACGCCAATGCAAGATTAACCCAGGGCCACACTGGAGAATCATACACTCTAATCTAACTCTACATGAGGTCCTATCTGCAACTGAGCTTAGAGTGTTCTTATCAACCAGAGGAATCACCTCTATATGATTATGTTGTTGGATTACGAAAAAAAATTCACAAAACATTTGTATCCTTTGAAGAAAAAAATAAGTGGAAGGCTTCCGGGAAGGAAAATGTGTCCTTTGAAAGAAGAAAACATGCACCCATTAGCTTTATGTATGTAGAAGCTGCACTTTAGTCACTAATCTAAAACAGAATCAGCTTAGCTACTAGTTAGAATCCAATAACCCATGCAGCAGATAAACAAGAAAATTCATGTTGCCAACTCAAATCATCATCATCATCATCGATGCCATTTATCCCAACAATCTAGAATTGTTGTATGCATTTGGATTTGAGATGTTCCCTTTTTCTATGGGCTGGCTGCCTATCTTAAGGCCATGAGACTAGAACCCACAACCTTGAGGTTGAAACAATGAGCACTTGCCAACTCAAATAATGATAAGAATAACAGCAATAAAGGTCATCAACTCATTAATTTAGATAAGTCTAGTATTTACAGTGTATAATGCTTGGTTATGGGATCATTCATGCTATATGCAACTACATATTGATACCTCATAGACTTCTAAGAATGTATTAACAAATAAAAAATACATTTAATTTCATTCACATTATTTCACATTGGCACTTCTGTTTAACCTCTGTTACCCTGGATCACATGTGGCAAAAAAAAAAAAAAAAAATACAAACACGGCCTGACAATCCAGATGTTTCATACTGTTGGGCTTTTCCTCAAATGTGCTAGAGCTCAAACATCTTATTTACCCATCTGGCTATGTTAACTGGTAAACTCATTGCTCCTCACAAAAGAAGAGCATGTGGCACATTGGTAAGTGCTTATTGTTACAACCAAGAAGGTCACAGGCCCTTGAGTTGTATCACTGTGTCACAAAAAAGGTCACTGTTGCTTCTCAGAAATGACTATGTTTCCATCTTCCTACTTCCGAAACTTGCATCACACATTCACACAACAAATAATGAAAAATGAGGAGTTGATCTGATGATTTAATACATCAATTTCTTTATCAGGGAACTGTGACCTGACCTTTTTGACAAATAACGCTTTTCTGACTGATATTTAATTAAAAGGCATTGGACTTCTTCCTGCTTAATCAATAAGGGATCCAAAGTTTAGTCGTCTCCATTGTCTGCAAAACCACTTGATCCATTTCAAGGATTTTTCATGCTTTTTCCATAGATTACTACATTTCCCAATCCTGGTAACTATGACTCCATAAGAAAAGCATAAATTAAAAAATACAAACAATAAATGAGAAGATTGAACTAGGCTGTTAGCAAAATGGGTTCAGCCAGACAGAAAAAAAATACAGCTCCAGGACCGGGTCCCAATCATAGGGTCCATATCAAATTCAGGTTGGTTCCGAGTCAGGGCCAATGGAAAATAGCATGTAGACATCACAATATTATGTGTGATATATGAGCATTTGATGTTCGGGAACAAGTTCGATGCTTCATCACAGAATTTGGCTCTGTTCTATCAGGAGCACTAGACCCTGACCCATCATCTGTAACTGGACCATGATCCATTACCCTCTGGATCAAATCCAGTAGGGCCTCAGGTCAGACACAGCCTAATTACAGCATCAAATCAAACATTTAGCTGCAAAAGAGTTTGAAGTACCTTCTTGAGCATACGCCTTTAACTGATAGGTGTGTCCCTTTGTAAAGCTTGTGAAGGTTAAGAATGAAGTCATACCATTTGAAGTCCTGAAGAACCAGAACCTGGAACAGTGGTGTGATATAAATTTCAATGTATGCAGAAACATTTCTTGCACGATGTAAACAAACAGTGAAACCATGGTTTAAGCTGCAAAACATGCTTAACTTGGTAAAATTTTACACCTGAAAGTTTCCACTGCAAGGATCAGCTGTTGGAGTTATCTTCATGCCACCGCCAAAAAATTTAGCATTTCCTATGCAAAGAGCTGTTACTTGAGGGAATACTTCCCACTCTCCCCCATTGATCTAGAATGTAGCACATGCAAAATGAAATTAAAGGGCTGTTACACTTTCTGCTCTAAGGGTGCACCTGGATGTTATTCAAACTACAATGAGTTGAATTATTTTGGCGCAATGGATAATTTATCTATTCCACCATGCATTTGAGGTGCCTTTTTCGAAAATTTTCCAAACAAGTTGATGTGCTGTCAAAATTGGAAACAAGTTAGATTAGAAAGTAGGAATGGCAAGAAGACTTGGCAATGGGTCGGGTCGGGTCAATTTTGGGTTCAAGTCGACAATATTCAACACATTATTTACTTGTTTACTAAACACGTTAGCCGGTTCGGGTCTATTTCAAAATCGGGTCACAAAATTTCAAACCCATTCCCATTTAAAATTCTCGGGTCAGTTCGGATAATCGAGTTAGGTCAAATTTTGTCAGGTCTAATGGCAAGGGAAGCACTTTTCATCTTTCTACTGTCAAACAAGCAAATTAATTCCATTTAAGTGTAACTATATGTCCCATAAAATAAATAACGGTACATGACAAAATCATTACAGTAATGCAATTCCACTTACCTTTATCTTAAGGTCCCGATTGCTATGTCCAAAAAAGGCTCTCAAAGCACCAAAGACATAACATAAGTTTCCAAATCTCTTGTACATAGATGCATAGTAACCTGCCTTTGCACTCCTGCAGACTTCCACAGTAAAAGCAGTGAGATGTTCAAAATCAGCATGCATTACTTGGTAGAGGTCTGTGAAATCTCTAAGACAAGAAGCCTTACAAATGAATATCAGCAACATTTATGAAGTAATGAGGTTCTCCACTCTCCCCACTGATAACTCCAACATCAATACGAGATCTAACCCCTGCTTGGCACAAAACCATTATAGTTAAAGATGATAACTATTGAATAGCAAGTCAGGCAAGTGTTGGACAAAAATGACAACGATGAGCTATTAGAGAATAGGATTAATGTAATACCCATTTCTCTACATGTTAAAAGTATGGTTTTCATTTTTCCTCTGGCCATTTATTGATCACCAATATCGAGAAAGGAGATCCTCAAACTTCAGAGTGAAAGATACTATACCACCACCACTGTTACTACCACTATTATTTTCACATTTCCAAGACAACTCCAATGCATTCTATTCTTAACTTCCTATTTGTAGGCCAAGGATTGTAGATGTAGGAACTTAAAAATATTTTGAACTCTGGACCCACCTCCATAAAATAGAACCAATCATATCATGGTCAGGATCACCAAACAATGTTGCCACCTCCAGGGAGGAAGGGACCACAGAAAACTATACACTTGCTAAAACTATACACTTGCTAATGGTTCAAGAACATCTAATTCCTTTCTTCTAAATTGGACCTTCTACCACTATAGATCATGCATAAAGAAAAACGTGAATGCACCTTTAGCAATTCGCTCAATGGCGTCACGAGGGTCATTATTCCTGATAAATAAATCAATAAGATGCTCTCATAATCAATGCCCAAGGAAGGGGAAAAAAGGCCAAGAATCCACAGAATTGACATGAACAGGAAAACTAACCACCGAAATGTTCTGGCAAAATCAGACCCAGTTCCTAGTGGAATTAGCTGCGAAAAAGTGACATCAAGAATAAATCTTCAATTTGACTATTGAGATGAAGCAGTATAGACATCAACAAAGACATTAATTAACAAAAAAATACTGGCAACTCGCACTAAGTAATAACAAGAAAATGGCAAAGAGTCATTCTCAAGTTACCAAATAGAGCTCATATCAACTTACACCCAGTGCAGTTGTACGTGAAGAACCTTGATCATGACAAAGGACATGTTTTCCTGCCCAAAAGAAGCCATTTACCACCTACAAATCACATGACAAATTAGTTAATAAAGGAATGATATTTCATGAAATCAAAATGGAATTCTAAGTTACAGCATGCTTCCAATGGTTCTTGTTTACAACAGAAATGCAGAAAGTCCACATGGCAAGATTAAAGAAACAAAAGAGCAGAGATTGTTTCACAGTAAAATTCTTTTAATCACTGTATGATTACTATATTGATTTACAATATATAATTTCTCCACACTGCTTAGATGATACAAATGTGATATTTATAACAAAAGATAAATAAGATAGATAAGAAGATAGATGAGAAGAAAGAAGTATGTTGTAATTAGACTTCTTTGACTTTTGAACCACCGATCCTTATCTTCTGTAGATGAGGATCGGTTAGAGTTCTTTGAATTTTGAATCTGGGTCTCCATCAGTGATGAGCCTTATCCTCTTGAGATGAGGATCGGTGGTTTGAAATTTTAATCTGGCTGGATGAGCTTGAATGCCCTGATTTCTGTGTTTGAAATCAGGGGTTGTACTGTCAATATCCCCCTTCAAACTGAGCCGTGGGTGACGCCAGAGGCCCAGTTTGGTACATAACAAGTGATGTTGTTGTCGTGTAAGAGCTTTAGTAAAGATGTCAGTAACTTGTTGAGAAGATGGTACAAACTTTGTGACTAGAGAACCAAGAGCAACCTTTTCTCGAACAAAGTGATAATCAATTTCAATATGCTTAGTGCGCGCATGAAAAACAGGATTGATAGTCAGGTGTAATGCCGAAATATTATCAGAGTGAAGAATCGGGGGAGATGAGAGATGGAGACCGATATCACGGAGAAGATAAGTAAGCCATGTGAGTTCAGCAGCGGTAGAGGCGAGAGCTCGATACTCTGATTCTGTACTAGATCTGGCCACAGTAGGTTGTTTTTTTGCAGACCAGGAGATACAATTACTTCCTAGATAGGTGCAAAAGCCTGTTGTGGACCGACGAGTAGTTGGACAACCAGCCCAATCAGCATCTGAGAAGGCATAAAGTTGCATATGACAGCGAGCCAGAAGACGAAATCCGTAATTGACTGTTCCTTGAATATAGCGAAGAGAATACGCTTTACCATTTGAAAATGCAGAAGAGTAGGATTGTGCAAATACTGGCACACATAATTGACACTGTAGGAGAGATCAGGACGAGTGATAGTGAGATATTGCAAACCTCCAACAATGCTGCGATAAAAGAAGGGATCCGGATAAGGATCATTATCGGTTGGATTTGGGCGCAACTTGGTGGCCATCGGTGTGGAGATGGGCTTACAACCTTGCATACGGGCACGCTCCAAAAGATCCAAGGCATATTTCTTCTGTGTGAGAAATAAGCCACCAGAGAATGGTAGAACGAAAATGCCAAGGAAGTAGTGCAGAGGGCCAAGGTCTTTCATTGCAAATTCCTTGCTCAATTGTGAAATGAATCCATGAAGCGAGGCAGGATTAGATCCTGTGACTATGATATCATCAACATACAATAATAGTAGTAAAGTACCTCGACGACCATGATAAATAAATAATGAGGAGTCAGCTATGCTGCAGAAGAAGCCAAGGGTCAAAATGAAAGAGCTGAAGCGATCGAACCATGCACGCGGAGCTTGTCGCAGCCCATAGAGTGCACGTTTAAGAGAACATACATGAGTCGGTAGTGCGGGATCTTTAAAACCTGGAGGTTGTTCCATAAAAACCGGTTCAGATAAATTTCCATGAAGGAATGCATTTTTAACGTCTAATTGACGAATTTCCCATCCATGAGCTAGAGCAATAGTAAGAATGAGCCGAATCGTGGCAAGCTTGACTACAGGAGAGAAGGTTTCAGAAAAATCAATGCCTGGAATTTGATTGTAACCCTTTGCCACGAGGCGAGCTTTTAAGCGTTCTAAAGAACCATCAGCCTTGAGTTTTGCTTTAAAGACCCACTTACAGCCGAGGACATTCATGGTCGACTGTCGAGGAACTAAATCCCAAGTGTCATTGAGAGAGAGAGCTGACAATTCATCTGTCATGGCAGCGGTCCAGCCAGGATGCTTGAGAGCAGAGATAATGGATTTTGGTTCGGATGGTACAGACTGTGCCCATAGACAATAATCAGAATTGAAATACTTGGGATTAGGTTTGGTAATACCATGACCGCGACGAGTAACCATTGAGGAGGTTGAGCCTGCCGTAGAAGAGATGTTGATCGGTTGAGCCTCAGAGACTGTACTTGATGAGATGGGATCATGATCATCAGACTGTGTGGGAGATCTACTGGATGATGGAGATGGATCACTCTGTGTAGACTGGCCAGCGTCAGGATCAAGTGCTGCAGGTGAAGAAGATGTGTCGTCCATATCAAGAGGAGGAGAAGGATTCTCAATATGAGTCCACAGATCAGAAGTTGAGGGAGATCGTGTGTCATAAGCAGTAACATTGGACTTCACGGCTACCACTTGATCATCTGTCAGCCAGTCAGAAAACTCAATGAAATCAGTAGCAATATTTGAAGAGTTATAGAGTAAGCTTGGATCCTGAAAGGGAAACAGTGATTCATCAAAGACAACATGGCGTGAGAGATAGACGCGATTTGTTGGCGGATAATAACAACGGTATCCTTTGTAATGTTCACTGTAGCCAAGAAATATGCATGGGAGAGACCGTGGTTCAAACTTGTTCTTGGCATAATCCCGAAGACAAGGAAAGCATTTGCTGCCAAAAATTCGTAAAGATCCATAGTCCGGATGCTTGTGGTGTAATGTTGCATATGGACTTTGCCAATCCAGGACCCGAGAAGGTTGTCTATTAATCAACCATACAGTACTAAAAGCTTCAACCCAAAACCGTCGAGGAACATGTGCGTGGAACATCATGGAAAGACCCAACTCAGTGACATGACGATGCTTCCGTTCAGCTAGCCCATTTTGTTCTGGAGTCTTAGGACAAGACATTTGATACTTAATGCCGAGATCTGATAGATAATGCCTAAATTTGGAATTAGCAAATTCCCCTCCACCATCAGACTGAAAGATCCTAATTTTCTTGTCAAACTGAGTATCAATGTACTTTTGAAAAAGAATAAAACATTGAAAGAAATCTGATTTTTGCTTAAGAGGATAGAACCATGTATATCTGGTACATTCATCAACAAATATTACATAATAGCGATATCGTTGAAAAGATGTTACTGGTGCGGGGCCCCATAGATCACTATGAATCACGGCAAATGGTTCTGTGCAAAAATCATTGGATGAAATAATAGGAAGACGGCACGCTTTAGCCATTTGACAGCTATTACAGACAGAATCAATTTTATTTTTGCTAGTGCTGATAACAAGCTTATTCTTTTTCAAAAGTTCAACTACCCTATCTTGACGATGACCAAGTCTTTGATGCCAAACATCATCAGTTGCAGAGCGAAATCGTGTTGAAAACAGAGCTGCTTCCTCCTTAGGCTGAAGAGCGTACAAACCTCCAGACCTATTTCCTGAGGCAATCACAGCTCTGGTTTTGCTGTCCTTGATCACAAAACCATGTGAATTAAATTCAACCACATAAGAATAATCAGAAGTAAGCTGACTGATAGATAATAAGTTCCGTTTAATCTCAGGAACCACTAAGACATTATCCAAACGCAAGTTTGTATTTTCCAGACCAATATGTGCAGATCCAATGTGAGAGATATCTAGAGAATTACCATTACCAACAAGAACCCTGTCACTGCCATGATATGGAACAAGAGATATAAGCTTACCAGGATCAGCAGTCATGTGAGATGTGGCTCCTGTGTCTGGATACCAAGTCTGTTCTGGAGTATCAGTCAATGAGGTTGCTGCAAGAGCCTGAGTCACATCATCTGGTTGATAGACTTGATTAAACCTATGCCAACACTCGAGAGCTGTATGGCGTAGTTTGCCACAGATCTGACACTTGATTTCTTCTTCGGATTGAGGAGGTTTTGATGGAGTAATGACTTGTGAGGGGCGATGAGATCCACCACTGTTATTTGAGCCTGTAGGAGATATGCGCTGATTATTACTACCAGACTGGGGTAATTGTATACGTCCTTGAGTGAAACCTCGTCCTCTGGAGGTAAAAGTACCAGTTCCTCTTCCTCTTCTGGAACGGTTGTAATTTGACCCTCCAGAACGCTCTCCAACAAAGGCCATATTATGATTGGGAGAGGAGGAGTTGCTTGAGTTATGAAGATTCTTCATAGTTTCATGACCTTGTAGCAAAGGGATAAGGTCACGATAAGAAGGAATAGGTGGTTTGAGCATGGTAGTAACAAAGGACTCATAGCCACGACCTAGTCCTTTAAGAATACCAAAGACTTTGTTTCTATCATCCACAGGTTTGCAAATGGCAGCCAGATCATCACAGTAAGTCTTGAAAGTACGAATGTACTCAGACATAGAATAATTATCCTTGGAGTGCAACTGAATTCGTTGAAGCAGATAAAATTCACGCTCCTGCGAATCTTGGGCAAATGAATCGAGTAAAGCACGCCAAACATCGGCCGATGTCTCAAGTCCGACAACCAGCCCAAGAACTTCTTCTGAAAGAGTGCCAGTAATCCATCCACGGAGAAGTCTATCAGATCGTCTCCATGCAATGTAAGCGGGATTATGTGTGGTACTAGTCTCACCCCCAGTATCAGGTGGGGGTACTATAAGCACCAAATCTGGCATTGGAAAACCTCCATCCAAAAAACCAAGCATGTCCTGGCTTTCTATGAGACCCATTACTTGGGTTTTCCAAAGAAGAAAATTTGTTTGGGTAAGCTTTATGGAAATAAAATTTCCAACATTTAAAGAAGAAGGGTACGGATAGAGATGCACTGATGAGGATGCCATGAGAAGATGAAGAAGAAGTGCAGTTATAAGATAATACAACTGTACCCGAGGCAAACCCCTTTTTTTTTTTGGGCGCCTGTTACACGTTTATGACAAGGAACACCCCTACCGATCACGCCTGTCGCGTGGCAGAGAATACAGAAGAGGGCTGACGGCACTCTGCAGCTTGCCTAAAATCGGCTTGGACGATTAGCTGTCTGCGACGGTGTTTCCAAGGAAAAAAAAAAACCAGAAGCAGAGAGAAGAGAAGAGAGTAAGAGCAAAGCTTCCGTCCCTTTTTGTTTCAGAGAAGACTGTTGCGCCTCTCTTAGATGCCCTTCTTGATCGGCAAAATCCAGAAGACAAGAAGGGGCTGGCGATGTGCTGTGGAAGATCAGTTCGTCGAAGTAGGGAACAACAGATAAGGGAGTAGATGCGCGGCGGATCTACAGAGAAGGTGCGCTGGTGAAGAAGAAGAGGTGTTCGTTGGATCTGGTTACGGCGATCAGATCTGGTAACACCAGATGTAAATCTGACGATGGTAGGAACACAGAAGCCGATCTGGACCAGAGCTGGCGTTGTTGTCACGGGTGCCGGAGACGGAAAGAAAACCAGCAGATCGGTGGAGGTAGTGCAGGTGGGCGGCGGATCTGCGTGTTATATGTCTGATCCTCGGAGATCAGAATGGGAGGACTGATCGGAAAGCAGCAGGGACAGTCGGATCAAGTTACTGCAGTCAGAGCTGGTAACACTAGAGATCAGATCGGAGAGAGAGCAGAGAGGTAGCACTCTGCCTTCCAGATCTGATTTCGATCAATGCAGGAGAGATACCCACGCTGTTGATATGTGGGGAATTGCAGTGCAAACAGACGGCTTGGGGACTATTGGGTCTCCCACCGTCGAGGACACGGATGGTGTGTTGCGGAAGCGAAGATAGACGCCGGAGAGAGAAGCAGCAGAGGCGTGCGCAGTACACACTGGATTTCAGAAAACAGATCTGAATTCAGGAAGCAAGGTCTGCAATCAGCAGAGCCGGCGAGGGGCTGCTCCAGAGGATCTGTAATCAACAGATCGGAGATCGGCGTGGGAGGGTGGGAAGATCAACTTGCTCTGATACCATAAAGAAACAAAAGAGCAGAGATTGTTTCACAGTAAAATTCTTTTAATCACTGTATGATTACTATATTGATTTACAATATATAATTTCTCCACACTGCTTAGATGATACAAATGTGATATTTATAACAAAAGATAAATAAGATAGATAAGAAGATAGATGAGAAGAAAGAAGTATGTTGTAATTAGACTTCTTTGACTTTTGAACCACCGATCCTTATCTTCTGTAGATGAGGATCGGTTAGAGTTCTTTGAATTTTGAATCTGGGTCTCCATCAGTGATGAGCCTTATCCTCTTGAGATGAGGATCGGTGGTTTGAAATTTTAATCTGGCTGGATGAGCTTGAATGCCCTGATTTCTGTGTTTGAAATCAGGGGTTGTACTGTCAATAAAGATCATGGACATATGTTGCACTGTTAGAATCAATAGATATATGTGATAAAATGTAGCCCCATATTAGCATATCATGATGCTTCAAATGGAACTGTGCAAATGAGAGTAGTGTTAATGTCTAAGATGGAACTATGCAAATGAGAGTAGTGATTATGTGGAAAGAAGCACAGCTGGATGGTAGTCCCTGTCACACCACTGAGATTTGTAGTTTGAGTTGTACCACCATTCAAAAGAGGACAAAACCAAAGAGTAATCAAGACACGGAAGAATGACCTAATTGGCGTACACAAACTCACCGTGGGAGCTCAAGTAAAAGCTGGAGCTCCATGATCCACGTAAAGAAAATCCCAATACAGGCAATGGGGATATCACACATGATGTTTAAAAGGCAAGGAAATGGAAATGAATATTACATTTATATCAAACTACTCAAATTTATTTTTCATGATAATTAATTGAAATAGTTTAACATTTCTTTATATTCTTAGCTCCTAGTCATTTACATAGGGGAAAAAAGAAAGAAAGAAAGAAAATCTGCTCTAAGTTCAGATGTAGTGAGTGACAAAAACTCAGTTAAATTACGTTCTATGAGTATCTAGTACTCGTATCTGCAATGTCCTGTGTCCGACAAGATCCATTAAGCATATAAAAGTTACCAGGTAGCCTAGACACCGAGGCCGCACTGTGAAAAAGGGGAAAAAAACAAAAGATCTGCCATTTGAGAACAATCTATGTATACATTTTCTTTTAAATCAATGATGCTGTTCACTGTTCAGAAAAAGAAAGTTCAGAAAGAGGCAATCATAAATCATCAAGTCTGTATCTTACTAAAAGCAGCAATTGCAACTTTGGTAAACAATGAAAAATAAATGCTTAGGACAATAAGATTCAATACTGAAAAAACCAAAATAAGGATAAGTATAAAAGATGCAAACTAACACCTCATGAAGAGTACCATCACCTCCAACCGCTATCACAGCATCAGCACCCTCCCTTATGGCCTACATAACAACCAATATGAAGTTAATATCAACCAACATTTCCACCATTCTGCTTAATGAGGAGAAATGCAAACTAGGTGAATGTAGCACACTTCCCAGAAAAATGTGTACCTCCCTTGTTATATCCATGGCATGGCAAGGACCTGAAGTCAAAGATTCATGTATCTGAACAAAGTACAGAGAAGTCATTTAATAATAAAAGCATGCCAAGAATCAGCAAGCCCATTGTTAAAGCTAAATAACAAATGAAATAAGTGTGTGGCCGCAACTTAAAGTAGCAAGGAACATGGCCATATAGGACAATTTTTTTTATGAGTTACTCTTTTACTGTGGTGATACAAAAGTTTTAAGGAAAGAAACTAGTGCCTTAAATAAGGCTTGCTTTAAAAGAAATGTTGTTTTCCCCAATGATGAGGAGGCTTGCTTTAAAAGAAGTGAAGTTGATGAAAGTCAGAGAACCAAAATGTCATTGATGAGCGAGGAGTTTAAGGTTTTGATTAGTCATTAGAAGACATTAAGAAATTGGACAGATGAAAAAAAGGTTTTCTTTATTTATTTTTGAAAAAAAAAAAAGGTATAACATGAACAGTGTATCAAACAAGCCAGTAGAAGCACTAGGAGATGAAAGAGAAGAAGCAAAATTAGTAGTAAAAGGACTGATCAAACTAGAAGCCTTGCAGTTATGGAAGCACTGAGTAAAGCAAAAAGGTTACGGTAGAAGAAGATTCTTTTGTTGGTTGGACTTTGTTGTAGTTGATGCAAAGGAGTTTATATAAATGAAGGAGCATTTTTCCCTCTCATTTAAAGAGAGATTCATCTAGTTTACTAGATAGTTTAGCAGCAAAGGGGTTGGTAGAATGGTCATGTATTGATGGTGGTTTAGACTCTCCAGCCTTCTGTCTCTTAGTTGCGCTGATATTTTATTTTGTTCCTAAATGCGATAGTATTGTTGTTATTGGTTACTTCTTTTTTTCTTAGAATAAAAAACTCTTATATGTGTGCTTGTGCATATTTGACTTCTTGTCATTGGTAAAGTTGACAACATTCAAACTGAAATAGTTTCATAGAAACTGAAGATTTTTTTTTGTTGGGGGGCTAAATTATTGGATCTGCTCCACATAAAAACTTGTCCTGAAATTTACGGCTACTGTCATGGCATTATCCAGCTTTACAGTTATTGTCAAAGAAATAACTAGATGCATTTAAATTTAACATTATGACCTTTTATAATCATCACATTTAACAATCAAATCAGAAAAAAGCCTTTAGGAGCAGTGTCCTGAATTAGGCTTTCCATGGAGAATACCACAAGCTATCAGCTTATTTCATGACATCCATGATTAACAAGAAGCATTCAAATTATTGATGAAACCATTTCACTTTCGAAGTCAACCAACAGCATCATCTAAGGGTAGCAAATGCAACCAATATTTCGGCACAAACAGCACAATAAACGTTACTTTGTCTCTACTATTCATCTATCCCTCCTTCGGTTTGCAGTTTCTAGACTGCAATACGTTTTGCATTCTCCTCCAACCAGTAATTGTATTGCACACATCAACATCTATGTAAATGTGTATGCAGAATAATGCTACAGGGAGAAGCAAAAAATCTGAAGACAGTGAAAGAGAAGATAACTAACGTTGCAGTCTCTACCAAGACGAGCTGTGAGGTACGGCAGCAGTTTCTTCCACTCCTTCCCCGTTCGACCATTGGCACCTACAAAGAAGATCCTAATCGGTAAGCAATAAATAGCAGAAAGCTGCGTAGCAGGAAGAGGAAGAAGGGCATGGAATCGAATAAAGGTGAGGTTACCCTTGGGATTGACAACGAAGATGATATCTCCTCTTCGACGAAAGGTTCCGTCATCCGTACGATCGGCGAATATATCTACGGCTGCGGATTTCTCTGCTCTTGAAAAAGAGGGCTTCGGCATTGCCGCTGCTATTCTATACACCATCGAATCCCTTTCACTCTCTTCCTCTTCCTCTTCCTCTTCCTCTTCCTCTTCCTCGACCTCTATCTTGACTGACTGAGAAAACCGAGGTGATAAGAGAGGGTTTCTTCGATTTTACTCTATTTCTCTGTTCGACGGTGGCTTCGAAGTTGGGACAAGAAAGGCTCTACGGTTACCCTTTGGAATTATATTACTTAAGATCATTTGTCCTTCACCTTCTCCTGTCCTCTGCATTGACAGATACTTTCTGTGTCTTTAAAATTAATTTTGATATTTTGTTATAAAATAGTTATAATTTATATTTATTTTAGGGACTAAAAACTAAAAATTTAAAAAAAAAATCTATAAATTTAAAAATGAAATTTAGTAAGTTAAACTGATTTGTTTCAATTTTTTCATATTATAATCTAATAATAAAGACAATTCATATAAAAAATTGATTAAAAATTAAAAGATATTTTATGATTAAATTTATAATTTTAAAATATACCACTGAGATTTTATATTAATATTTATAAATTGAATAAAAAAATTTGTATAAAAAATTTACTGTTAATCGGACAGAGTAAATGCAAGGCAGTTATTTGGAGATAAGTGAAAGCTGATAAGAGAGAGAGAACATGAGCTAGAGTGATGTTCCTGAAAATGTGTCTATATTTGCACACGTGTGAAGCCACACAGCGGTTTATCAGATCAAATAGACTGCCATCGGCGACAAAGACGAGACCCATCATCAACAGTGTCAGACAATGCCTCGGAGAAAGAGATGTGGGAACAGAGAACTGTGGATAATTCAGAGGGTCAACAATTCCGTAATATGATATTTTAATTTAGTTAATTACTATGATTTTTATTACATCGTAGTTTTTTTGCTATATAAATACACATATGTGATGATATTTAGTTTTCAATCTATAAATATATTTTTTATTTAAAAAATGTTTATTAAAATTGAACATAGATCATTTTTTCTTTTGCAGTACGCTACACATTTTTATCAAAATAATAATGACAAGAATAAAATTTGAATCGAACTAATTATTTTAACTTATATTTTTTACTTTGAAAATTTAATTATTATAAACTATTTATTTTCATGACATGTTTTATAGAATAATAATAATTAAATGGAGATCTTTTTCTAGAATTATAGTCTTTATAAAAATAAAAATAAAGTTCCATCCTTAGTATTAAGGACCCACTCCATTTAAGTTGGCCAATATGGGTGGGGCCAGACCTTGTTCGAAGGATCTATTCAAAACTTCAAGTTTTGGGCTCAGCCTTTTAAAAGCCCTAAATGTGGAGAACTGATCCACCAACCCAAGTAACTCTGGCTTCGGTTGACATTCCAATTTCATCAATCATTCATCTAAATTGGCTTTGTCCCGTTTAATCAAAATATTAAAACAATACAGGGCTAATTATATAGGCCAACCCGTGCAAACTGAACCTGAACAAGTGGTTTGAATTGGCATTTTAGACATCATTATTTAATTCGAACCTTTTGATTACAGATTATTGATCAAGACCGAACCTAGTAATTCTTCGTGATCAATTTGAAATGATCTATCCAACTCAGTAATTTAAACGATTTATTATTTTAGTATTACCATAGTACCATACATTCGTTCTAACATTTTTGGATTTTATTAGGTGAAGAATAAAATTATTCACACGTTATTTATTACTCGAATGGCAAGGTTATACACCTCTCATTCAATTTATTCTCACCTATTTTTCTAAAATGCATATGTCGATGTCAACCCGAGCATTATTTTTGTAGATGTAGTACTTCACTTCAGGAACAAATTTTAAACTTCTTTACGTGGTTCAATTGGAGGAGTTGCAATAGAATATCCACCACCTGCTGATATGCGGCCTCCACTGCCATAGCCATTGCCTTCACCGCCCGCGCCAAAACCACCCATGCCTCCACCCGGTATCATAGATGGGCTTCCACCAAATAGACAGGAGCCACCACCTTGCCCACCAACACTAAGCTTTCCCGGCGGCTTCGGCTCGTCGTCATCCTGTAGGATTCTACGGCTGGAAGTGCGGTCTCCACTGCCATAGCCATGAACATAGCCACTGCCTTCACCGCCAGCGCCAAAATCACCCATGCCTCCACGAGGTATCATAGGTGATGGGCTTCCACCAAATAGACAGGCGCCACCACCTTGCCCAGCAACACTAGAATCTTGTTTAGGCTTCTCGTTATTCAATAGGATTCTCCGGCTGGAAGAGAGATTCAGAAATGATAACAGAATAAGACCCATGCATAGCAATCTACCTCCTACCATCTTTGTCATCTTTGCCATCTTTTGTTGCAGATTTATTTTACAAACTCCACATTCATAATTGAATCATTCGTGTATTATATATATATAATACACATGATGGGGGCTTTTGATCTGCTTCTCTCTCTTTCTCATCAAATTTTCATGGGAAAGAGTTTGATACGGAAATGTTGAAACAGTTGTAAAACAATGGGACTATTTTCCATTTTTCATGCCAAAGAACTGGAATCATTGTTTTTGTGTGAAGTCCATCATTAGCCGTTATACTTCAGATATTGCAAGTTGGGGATGGGTCAATGTTACTTCCAATTAAATCACTCCAACTTTTTTATTTTAAAATACATTGATTTTAATATCTACCACGAAATATGTTGAAAAGTTTTAATACTTGTGCTTAAAATAACTTTCCAACAATTATCCATAAAATAAACTAATTAAAATTGATAGCGTTAGCAATGAATGCTTACAATATCACAATGTGCATATTTCATAGGGTAAATTAATTACACTTAAACTTTTTTTAATAAAGGGTAAGTAATTCATTCAAAGAAAATGAGAGAGCCCCAAAGAATCTTTAAGGAAAAAAAGAAAAATCAACTATAAAAAAGTGGATATTTTTTTAAAAAAGTTTTATTCATATCATATGCTGGGTAAAAAAATAAAAAGCATAATGAAATACTTACCAACTTCTTCTATCTCTTTATCTTTTCTAAATATTTAAATGTTTAGAACTACACCTATTATCTTGAGAAAATAGAATATATTTGAATTATATTTTATATAATATAAAAAGGAAAAGTATAAATAAGAGTTGATATAATTAAATAATTCATGAATTATATGTACTATGTGTACTATATTTATATCAAATACATATATATGGAGTATAATTTAACTATCCTTAACAAATATAAAAAGAAGTGATTCTTTAAAAATGCATTTGATACTAATATAATACAAAAAATAATTGAGAATTTGTCAACTATGTTATTCAAACAATTGTTCATTTAAAAGCTTAATTGGATGGCTATGCCTCGCCCAGACAAATGCAATATAGAAAGCCTAATAATTTGTTAATCGACTTAAATTGGGCTAACTTTGGGCCTATATTGTGAATCATGATTTGAACATTGAGCTCGCCAAGTACATGAGTTGGGCTTGTAAAAATGGTGAATATTTAGTATTTAGTGTTCTTGGAGAAATCCAAAACTAACCCATGGAAATGGAGTTTGAACTTTGAGGCAAGTGAAATAATCAACCACACACTCGTGTGTCTTTCCTTCGCCCACTAACTCGTGTAATCCTTGGAAACCTTTATATTTGCTTGGATACGAAGATTTTTGTGGACCGTATTCTCCTTCAAGACCAAGGAACACTCTCGGCAATCACTGCACCTCCTCCTGTCAGTGGCGTCTCAAGACTCACACTCGTGCTGCTGCGGACTTCCTCACTCGCTTGAATATTACACACTTGTACATTGCAAAAAATAATGACTCCCATTCCAAAAAAAATAAAAAAGTAATGACTCCCATTTTTTGAAGCTTAAAGAGTGAGTTAATAGTTTAAATGTTCCTATACTATCCAATTTTTGTACGGGAGTTTTTTTTGCTGATCTACTGATCTTTCTTGCTCCCTCTGGGGCTTTGTTTTTCTCTTTGTCTGGCCCAGGTTGTGGGCTCCTTTTGTTTTCTTCCTTCTTGCTCTTGATAGGAGCTATCTTTTGTATGCTTTAGGAGTTTCTCCCTCAGTTTGAATGAAACTTACCATGTTGTTCAAAAAAAAAAAAAAAATCAACCACACAATGGCGTAGAGTGTATCACACTGACCATCCAAGTATATGGCCCACTAAATAAAGTAGTGATAGATACAACGGAAAGATCATTTTTTTAATATGCAACTTATCAAAAATCACTTTAATTTAATTAAAAGAGTCATGTTCTAAAAGTTTATAAATTTTAAAGAATAAAATTTTAAATTAATCTATTCTAAAGAGTTTAAAAAGGTGATTTGATTAATTCAATTAAAGAATTTTTTGGTAGACTACGTATTCAAAGAATATTTTTTTTACCCATCTATTGTGACGCCTCCTACTCAGCCTACTTGGGCGTGTGGAAAGGAGTCCCACATCACCCAGGATGGGGATAGGGAGTGGAGATATTTGAGAAGGGGGAGCCCCTCTCCAACATGAGGCTTTTTGGGCCTAGTCACGTGGGTCGGATCCAAAGTAAAACCATGGAGGTCCAAGTAAAGCTCAAAATGGACAATATCATGTTTGGAAAATCGAATCGTTACAATTAGTATCAGAGCTACCATAGTCCAGAATCATTCACCAACTAAACTAGTTGTTGTAATGTCAAACCATTTCTTCGGTGAGGTACTTCCATGAAGTTTAATCGATGTCCAAGGGTTGTGATTTTTAAGTACCCAACACTTTGCTCCTCCGAAAATTCCTCAAAATTATGTCAATTTCTTTACTTATTTATTTGAAATTTAATGTATCATGTTCAATTCCTTTTCATATTGCATATTCTATTATTCTTCAAGGCCTCTTAGGCTGCAGACCGATCCTCAGAAAAGAATTTCTGAATTTTGCATTACGATCCCAAGTGAAGAAATACTTCATACATGAAAGGAAGTTTTTCACAGAAACAAGAACAAAGTATCATCACCCAAAACTCATTTTGTATTGCCTAAGTAACTTTAACAGCCGTTCAGTCAACAGACGGGGGACTTGATGCTTTTCCATTTCCATTGAAACTATTATGAAAACAATTTGAAAAATTAAATATAAATAACTTAATTGATGATGATGGTCCAGTGACTTTAATGTTTAATAAGACTAACCTCTGATAAATTCTTATATAAACAATAATTTCTTTGATTTATATAATTAATTAATTTCACTTCATTACCATTACCAAGTGTCATTTAATCTAACTCAAGTCATCAGAACTTCATGATTTCATCATATTGCCATATTTTTGTCCTAAAAATGGTCCTGACACTTCGTTGCATCATCCCACCATCTCTTCCCAATTGTCAAACAATGAGGGTAACAGTGTCTGAGTTTTCTAAAAAAAAGAGTCAATTTTCTTGTTTATAGTAGTAGATATCCCTCATGTATAAGGAATTATTTCCATTAAATTTATTGATAAAAATATTACACGAATATTTCAGTTGTGTTTTTACTTTACCAAGTGCTGAGAAAACATACTTCTTAAGCTTATCACCTTCCTTAGCTAAAACTAACTTTTCTAATAAAAGAAATATGCAATTATTAGCACAAAATATGATGCAAAGAGATATAAAAAAGTGTTTTATATATATAACATGAATATGTCCAATGTGAGATATTAAAAAATAAGAATTATAATATGTACCAATCACTTGTTGAGACCAACGAGTAGCCTTCCTGACTAGACAGAAATGACTCATGACCAAGTTACTAAGTTGATGATTCAAGCCAAGGGGACAATAATCTATTGGATTTGATAATAAAAAACTGGTTCTAATGAGATGAGTTGTGGAATTTGATGCTTTTGATAGCTGATTATTGCAAGCTGCATCAATAATTATGGAGAGTTAACTTGGTTATTCTCAATAGTCAATTTGACTTGTGCTTATTCAAAATCCAAACTAAAGATGTAGTATGCAAATGATTATTATTTTGGTACTACACTACCTTGGTGCATCATTTATGCATTTTGATAGGAGAAGAAAAAAATTTATTTACATTGTATTAATTACTGGAATGTCAAGGTTTTACACTCAATTTATTCTCTTTTTATTTATCTTAGATACAGTGTCAATGTCAACAAACATGTCACTTTGCATTACATGGATGCTTTAAGGGTGCGATCCTTTTTAAGAACCATATTTATCTCCCACGTCCAGGGTCTTAGGAATTGACTCACCAAGGAGCTTTGCCATAGAATTCCCAAGATTTGGTTTGTGAAGACGATTTTCCACAGGGGCGGTTTTAGCGCTTGAAGGCAAACTTGGCCTCTCACAGCAATCACACTGGCCGGCACCACCACCAGGGCCACTGGCCCCACCAGATCCTAACCCAGGAATGCCACCACCGATCCAACCCTGTCCACCACCACCTGCAGATATACTGCCTCCACTTCCACCATATTGTGCAGAACCACCACCAGAGCCACTTCCCCCACCAGATCCTAACCCAGGAATGCCACCACCAATCCAACCCTGTCCACCACCACCTGCAGATATGCTGCCTCCACTGCCACCATATTGTGCAGAACCACCACCAGAGCCACTAGCCCCGCCAGGAGCAAACCCAGGAGTGCCACCACCAATCCAACCCTTTCCACCACCACCTGCAGATATGCTGCCTCCACTGCCACCATATTGTGCAGAACCACCACCAGAACCACTGGCCCCGCCAACGCCAGGAGCAAACCCAGGAGTGCCACCACCAATCCAACCTTGTCCACCACCACCTGCAGATATGCTGCCTCCACTGCCACCATAACCACCACCAGAGCCACTAGCCCCGCCAGGAGCAAACCCAGGTGTGCCACCACCAATCCAACCTTGTCCACCACCACCTGCAGATATGCTGCCTCCACTGCCACCATATTGTGCAGAACCACCACCAGAGCCACTAGCCCCGCCAGGAGCAAACCCAGGAGTGCCACCACCAGTCCAACCTTGTCCACCACCACCTGCAGATATGCTGCCTCCACTGCCACCATATTGTGCAGAACCACCACCAGAGCCACTGGCCCCGCCAGGAGCAAACCCAGGAGTGCCACCACCAATCCAACCCTTTCCACCACCACCTGCAGATATGCTGCCTCCACTGCCACCATATTGTGCAGAACCACCACCAGAACCACTGGCCCCGCCAACGCCAGGAGCAAACCAAGGAGCTCCACCACCAATCCAACCCTTTCCACCACCACCTGCAGATATGCTGCCTCCACTGCCACCATATTGTGCAGAACCACCACCAGAACCACTGGCCCCGCCAACGCCAGGAGCAAACCAAGGAGCTCCACCACCAATCCAACCCTTTCCACCACCACCTGCAGATATGCTGCCTCCACTGCCACCATATTGTGCAGCACCACCACCAGAACCACTGGCCCCGCCAACGCCAGGAGCAAACCAAGGAGTGCCACCACCAATCCAACCCTGTCCACCACCACCTGCAGATATACTGCCTCCACCGCCACCAGAGCCACTATCCCCACCATATCCTAACCCAGGAATGCCACCACCAATCCAACCCTGTCCACCACCACCGGCAGATATGTCGCCTCCACTGCCATAGCCATAACCGCTGCCTTCAGCACCGGTACCAAAACCAGCCATATCTCCAGCGGGAGCCCATGGTGACGGGCTTCCACCAATCTGGATGGACCCACCACCTTGGCCGCCAACGCTGAAATCGTCTGGCTTCGAATTCTTGTTATCCAATAGGATTCTGTGGCTTGAAGAAAGTTCCAAAAATGCTAATAGAACAAGACCCATGCACAACAATCTAGCTCCCACCATCTCTGTCATCTTTTGTTGCCGGTCTATCTTACAAGTACACATTTCAGAGTTAAGCCCTACTATAAATATAAATGACAGAGGGCTTTGGTTATGCTTTTGTCTCTCTCATTATATTTTCATGAGCAAAGAGTTTGGCACGGAAGTGGGGAACAATGGGATTGTTTTCCATTCGATCAGCGGAGGATTAGAATCATGGTTTTTGTGTGAAGTCGGTCAATTAGCTATTCTAATTCAAGGTAACCTTCGCATAGGGTAAAATGTATAGAGAGCAAAATTGATTTAAAGATCTTAAATTTGAGAGATTTAAAATAATTGGCTTCAATTTCCAATTAAGGTGGCCTTTTCTTTTCTATTTATAAGCCAAAGTGGCTCTTAGATAAAGTATAAAAATTTAAAATTTAAAAATATTTAAAGCTCTCAAAAAAGGGCTTAAAAAATGTTTTACTTCAATAATCCAATCTAAATCAACTATTTTTAATCTCTTATTCGTGTTTCAAGCCTTTCCGACACACGTATGACATTCGACCAAACTGAAACCTACGTAGGGTACAAAATTTTATATGCAAAAACATTTAAAGCTCTCAAATTTTGACAAGCTAAAAAAACAAAAAAAAAAAAAATTCTCATATTCATACTTAGTTGTTTCCAACATATACATTGGATTAAAGGGCCCTAGATATTGCAAAAAAATTTAAAGACAGAACAAAAAATTTATAACTTTTAAAATTTATAGAGTTTAAAAAATATGACGTCGATGGAAGAATCATAGTAATATTTTAGCTTTACATTCATTCTTACACCTTGCCAATTAAATCATAACATTAGTTAAGTTGGTCTCACATAAGATAAAAAAAGTTAAGGAGAAAATCATAGTTGATTCTTAAATTATTAAAAACAAAATAATAGAAATTTTGGCATGTGGCGTATCATTGAAAGACTCTCTAATAAATTTTAAGTGAATCATATCTAAGAAATGGGAAAAACAAGTGAGTAAAATTTGACCTCTATCTAATCATTCAAACTTCTAACTCGGTTAATGTGATCAATTTTTGGTAGATCTCATATTCAAATAAAAACATTTCAAAGAAACCATCACCACTCGAATTGATAAGCTCCATACCACATTCCTATAGTTTTTCTGTAATTCTTCATAATCGAGCATAACTTGAGACAATAATATCATACTCTATTATTAATAAATTCTGTATCAGTTTGGTCTCGTGATCTTCCCTTTATATTAAAATATTTTTCACTTCAAAATTTTATATCGTGGCTTGGTGACTTACTATTTCTACTTAATTGTTAATTTTTATAGTATATTTAGTATTTCCATTTTACCAAATTATTCAAAATACAAAAACCAAGCAAATGTTATCTGCCCAACAAACATAGATCCAAACAAGTGCACTTAAAATTGGTTCTAAGCTACCCATACAAATAACCATCTGAGGAAAGCAATGGCAATCAAAGGCTTTTGCTGTATTAATTTTAAATTGACAGCTCTCCTACTAGCACCATTTCATGCCTTCATGAATATCATAGTCCTAATCTTATTTATTGAAACTAACACTTTACTAAATCCTGCAAATCGTCAACGTTAATAAATCCAGTTTATATCAATTTACACCCTTTCAATGCCTGAATTAGTGAAATGGTTTTGGCCAAAGTCATGTGCAACTGCTTCTATCACTAAATTCTATAATTAAAAACAAACCCAATATTATTTGCAATTTAGACCTATTTTATATTCAATACATTAAAAATTGATACATCTTAAAGTTCATGTAATATGTTATGCTACATGAACTAAATCTTAATAAAAAGACAATAAGTTGCATACTTTGAGCCACAGTGATGCAAATTTGAAGTTAGAACATTAGTATAGAATATAGATATTGTGAAACGATAATATACAATATCAGCTAATAATAGAGAGTGTGATACGTATTGACAGATATTTATACCTATACCTGGCCCAACAAATTCAACCTAAAAAAACCTAATAATTTGTTGGTGGTCGTGTGTGAAGTTTGGATCAACATTCTAAACCTTGATATCAACACGGGGCCCAACAAGTAGCCCATTCTAAATTGTAGTTTTTGTGTTCAAGGCCCAACGATTGGAGATCTAGACCATTGTCGCCATTAGACGCAACTAGCCACAATCTCTGTCTCAAAAACTAAAACAGGATTTCTTGTAAACCATGCAGATGTCAATTGACTTCATTTCAATCAAAAAAAAATTCCTCCATCGTCTTGAAAGAGAGATTTTTGTGATAAGTTAATTTTTCTCTATGAAAAATAATGAAAATATCTCTTCTAGAGTCTTTCTATTGGATCACACGCATTTCCATCTTTCTACTTTATCAATATATAAAGAGAGAGTTTAAAGTATCTGTCCAAAGAATCTAACCGTTTGTTTATTAAAAGGTAGTGATTTGCTTCCATCTTGGCAAACAAATTTTAAGATGGAATTTATTGACATGAAAGGATTTAATTTCTTTTTTTTAAAAAAAAAAAAAAAAATCGTCCAACAAATAGCTATCAAATAAGAAAAGATATTTTCAGATGAGATTTGGTGCGCTTGAAAGATTTAGTTCACGTTTATCATATTATTATCTAAAAACAGAAAAAACTAATCATAAAATTGTTTTAAAAAAAAATTATGATTAAATTTATTGATTTCGAATCAACACAAGAAATAATTTCCTTTTGTAAACAGCCACAAATGCATATCATTAACTAGGGAAAGTGTTGATGAATTAGTATGTGCCCAAATTTCACTCTAATAAGTGTTCACTTGAGTGTTATAAAATTTCAGTCGATATTTATTAACTTTTTAAACTCTAACATAGATCAAAATTTTGACCAATATCTAAAATTTCTGATGCTAACTCTAATCAAATCAGTATGTGTTTTGCCTGGTATCCAACAAAAAAAATATTCTTGCTTGAATGCCAAAAACCAGATGCCCAAAGTAAATGAATTTGCATTAAATTCGAAAAAAATTGACATTATTTCACCAAACAAATACATGCACTTTCACGTAAGATTATTCCTTCTGCTTTTCACATAAAAATAATTTGCACTTCCCTTCGTACATTTTCACATAATCCTGTATTTACACCGATCAGCATCCATTTTAATGGCTACCAAGAATCTTCTGCCATTCTGTTTTTAATTTCTTATTACCACCTTCGAATCACTTCCAAGTTACAAAAGGTGCAAGCAGAGTGGAGGAAAAACAAAAGGGCAAAGGAAAGAATGGATGCTTTCTTCCTCATATCCCCAGCCATAGACCAAACAAAATCACCCAACTATGCCAGATGCTCTCTGCAAAACCAAAAGCCAAGAAAAAAAATATTATGGGTATATAATATAAGGTTGGAGTCCATAATAAATTAACTCAAGTCCAATATTAGTATTTGAAATTTTTAAAGTTAATTAATCAGTGAAATGATAATGGAGACAATTGTCTGACAATAATATTAAAATCAAGCCACACAAATGACACCAAAATTAAGGTGATATATATTATACTCATGGTGGAGACACTAAAATTTGTTGAGCACTCAATTAATTTTCAGAGTACGAGCAAGTCCTCCTACTTATATAGGTTATATAACTTTACAGAGGAGAGGGGATTCAAGACTCTCAGTTTGAGTTATAACGATGAGTTTTAATGATCTAACGATTTGATAATGATAATTGACCAACATTTAAGATCACTCATGACTTTTTTCTAAAAAGTAGATATTATTTTTATTGAAGAATTTTTATAATTTTAATCTTTATAAAGATGAAAAGGAATAAAAGAATCTGTTTAATTGAAATTATATGTCATTTTTACCGTTAAAAAATATATAACAATTTACCATTAACATAATATAGAGTCTCATTCTAAAAAAATAGTATTCAAATTGGAGAGTTACAGAGAGTAGAAGAGCAAGAAAAGAAGGTAAAAAGAAGGTAGTTCCTCTATTTTTTTGTGCAATTAAATTATTAGTTAAATTAGTTATATTTTACAATATAAATCAATTCAAGAATATTATTGTCTTCTAAAATGGTATAAAACGTGGTCAATTTTTTTAGAACTTTTCTTTTTCATCCACGTCATTTTATGGAAACCATTTCTATTATCTTGCAAATGTATTTATAATAATAGAGTTATTTAAGATTATGTAATAACGTAAAAAAATAATAAAGACTATTTTTTATAATAAGAAATATTCGAATTTTCTATTTATCATTATTTAAGTGATTAAAAATACATTCATATCTTCGACTATAGAAAAAAAAATACAAAACCAATGTTTCTATCAATTTTCAAAATAAAATATACTTCAAATACTTGAAAAAAATAAAAAATATGGCAAATTATATAGGATTCATAAGAGTTAGTAATATCATTTTAGAATTCGAATTCAGTCGAGTTCTCAAAAATTTTATAACAAGAGTAAAACATACTCTCTCCAAAATGTCCAAGAACAAGAGTGGTCGGAGCAGCAGCAGAAGTAGTAGGACTGGCAAAGCCGACGACCATTTGTCCGTTGCAATCGGAGGTACTGTTGACCCCGTTCTGGCAAATGCAAATGAAGTAATTTTTGGGCTGGGCATACCCACAAATTCCATCGCTCTTCTCACAAGCCTGGCAGGCCATGGCGAACTCGTAAGTATCCATCTCGCCACCTCCATACTTCAAAACCACGCCATACTCCCACCGGCTGGGGTCGGTAGGGGTGTCCCCCACAGACACGAGGGACGAATACCCTGCGCACTTTAACCCTTGCACGTCGAGATCCATGTGGGGGCCGAGGTTGGCGGGGGAGTAGACGCAGCAGGAGTTGGAGGGAGCGAAGAGAGGGAGAGAGAGGGAGGTGACGGAAGGGCAGGTGTAGATGGAAGCGCACAGATAGGATTTGGAGGAGTCGCAGAGAGGGTTGCCTTTGTAGGTGAGAGTGGAGGAAGGGGTGGAGCAAGAAAGGAGGAGGAAGACGGAGGAGCCCAGCTGAAAGGGAGTAGCCCAGTCTAGGCCGAAGTTGGGGGAGGGATTCATGGAGGAGCAGGTGGACATGAGGGGCGGGGTGACTGTTAAGGAGGAGGTGTCGTAGGATACGGAGGTGATTGGGTAGGAACCTGTGTGGGTGGTGAGAAGGAGCTGTTCATCGGCCGAGCAGGACAAGGAATGTTGGAAGCGAGGGGAGCCACAGCCAGGGCCTGTGCCGAGAGGGTATTTGATGGGGAGGGAGCCGCAGGTGTTCCTGCATGATGAGAACGTTGCTAACGTGAGGTTGGGGAGGGAAAGGGTGATACAGAGAAGGAGGAGAGGGATAGTACGGACCAGTTCCATGGAAGAAGAATTCCTGTTGCAGATTATAAACAGTAAGAAGTCGGAGACGACGCTAGCGAGTGAGGGCGACAGCGAAAGAGAGCGAGCGAGGGAAGAAAAGGAGACGGCGCCAAGGTCACTGACGAATCAGAATCGTCTAAGTTGGCATTGCTGCGCTGTACGACGCATGGCGTAAGTCAGTCCACAAGGTATATGTTGTGGGCCACATTAGATGCTCTTAAAATAAAATAATTATTTTCTTACAAATTGTAAAATTAAATTTTATTCCGCTCCTTTTCTTTATATATTTACACTTTTTCTCCTTCGAGTCAGATTGGAGTAAACTATACAGTATACACATATAGCATTATGAGATTATTAAAAAAGATTAAAAAATCAATCTCTATTATTATTAAAAAACTATATTTAATTTCATATATGTTTTAAAGTACTTGATTTTTCAATGTTACAGATTATATTCATTATTACTGTAACTTCAAATTCTATAAATTATTAAATCCTGGAATTTCTAAAATTATATTCAGAGTGAACATAACTCTTATTCTATCAAACATAACTCTTTTTATTAAATATATTTACATAATTAAAGCAAACACAACAGATCCCAATGATCTTAATAGCCATTTTTCAAGAGAATGGATCTTTAGTATAAGAAAAGATATTTCCGCATTCATTTAAATTTTAATTGATCAGCCTCAGGTGGTGTTGTTGTAGACTTGTAGTTACATACTCTGGCCCATTGCTATTCACGTATTCCTATATTATTAAGGCAATAGTAATTTATTAAAGTCTTAAAATCATTTTTATTTTTAATAATTCTTTATCATTCTATATGTTAAGCAGGACCTTATACTTTACTTTCGGCCGTTGTCTTAGTTTGGACGAGCAATAGACACAGGTCCCTCTTTATCATATTAATGGCCCGTTAATGAATGGTTGTGTAAGGATTGGAGCGGGTCATACTGGGCCTCAACAGGTCCAATTTTGTGGGCTTGAATCATTGGGCATTGGTGTATCGGGTCTAATTCTCATGTTAAGATTGTGGATTAGGCTCTTTGAGTTTTCAGCTGAATCGGCATAAATTCCAATCCATAGCCTGAATTTTGGGTCTTCCACATCCATAGTTGGCCTGTTAATGAACCGTCTTCATCATTTATTTACGTGCCACAGTAGATTCTCATGTAACGTGAAAATTGGTCATTATAATATTGATAATGTGATTATCCATTTATCTGTAAACAGAAGCCGAAACCTTTTGGAAATTTCAAAACCATGAACGTGTGCCCCATTGATGCACATTAATTAAGTTAAAAAGAAAAGAAAAACATCATAATTTGTGTATGAGAGAAGAAAGAATCTACAAAAAACAAATGAACAAATTATGATTCGGATCTGCTGACTCGATCGAGCAGATTGTTGATTGATATAGAGAAAGCATCCTCAAATTTATCCAGTTCTGAAGTAGAGTCCCCATATACCAATCCTGGCATGAGTTCATAAACTATGTATCTCCTCATCTCTTCCCTCTCCTTCAAAGTTATTTTCTTCAGCCTCTCTACAACCTCCACCTTCATTTCCCTCACCTCCTCCTGATCAATGAACACTGAATACCGTCGACCATCCTCGGGCAAGTGCCATGGGTATTGGTAGTACGCCGTGAATGGGTCGAATAGCACCGGTATGCAACCAGACACCAAAGAATCAAATACCGACTTCCTAGTCGGGCTATCCCCCGGCGGCTGCAGGCAGAATTCCGACTCCATGAACATGTCGATAACCGATTCAGGCTTCGAACACTCTCCTGACTTGCAGTCGAGGAATCGACAATACCCCTCACTCGACATGCACTGTTTTATTAGCGCAGACCTAATGTTCTCAGTCGCCTCTGGTCGTGCCGCACCTGCAAAGCTAACAAGATTCTTACGATCTGACTGTATGATCTTCGATTGCCATGCGACGATGTCGTCATCTGAATGTGGGTGGAAGTGGGTTGGATGAGGAATTCCAATGTCATTCTTGTGCCATGCTTGGCGTTCGATTAAGAGCTTAATTGGGTTTTGCATTTGGTTGAGCTCTAAGAAACTGGTGCCCCAAGCAGCGCTGTTTGTCCTCCTGAAGTCCCAAGAAATCTTCCCCAATACAAAAACATGATCCCTGCCGGAGTTCCGAGCCCACGAAGGCTGTGTCTCGAGCCATTTGACCAAGTCAAACCCTAGGGCGTCTTTGACTTCATCGGAGACATTTTTGAAATGCCACCTCAATATGTCCAGTCCACCATAGAAAGGGACGTAGAAGAGCTTGGCTTGGTCCGCATTGTATACCCTACAAGGGTGCCTTAAGGCCCTGGAATGGAAGATGGGTTCGAGAGAATACTGATGAGTCCGATACCATCCCTTACCCAGCTTCCACATGGGCTCACCCATCGCGTCGTTGGTGAAGTACTGGCAGAAATCCATCCATGGGACCAGACCATTGCACTGATCCACCAAGTCCTTATTGAATTTTGGTGGCAGATCATAAACGAATATCTCCCTCTCTTCACAACTAGTTCGATTCAATAGACTTCTTCTTCCGGGTAATGTCGAACAAGACCGGAGATCACGCATTTGTTCTTCGACTATCTTGACGGCATATCCGATTTCCTCTTTCAACATGTCATTGTTGTTGCTGTTGCTGCTGGTGTTGATTGTATTGTTGTAAATGCTGCTGTTATTGTTGTCAATGGAGCCGATGATGTCGTTGCTGATGTTGTTGTGATGGTAATTTTGTTTCATTTCTTCGAAAGCAGGTCGAGTTCCTGCGGAAACACAGTAGAGATTGAGCTTTCGCGAGGAGATGCAGACATGGAAGAAGGAGACGGATAGCATAGTAGAGAAGCACCAGACTAGCAAAAGCATCAATAGAAGAATGGCTGGTGGGATTGGTATTGTTCTTCGTAGGAGAAGATTAATCAAACCCCTTTGTTTTGGAACCCTATTGGCCGCCAAAACTCTCTTTCTGACGAGGGAGATTGCCATTCCAGCCAATGTAAACTACCTTCTCTGTGTCTTCCACTGCTTCCTCTTTTCTACTAGGAGGAACCCCATTTTCTTCTTCTTCTTCTCCCTCTCCAAACATGCAGTCACGTTGTATGGATGGCTGGGTAAAGGAGAGCACGTTCGTTCAAGCAGTTCATTTATATATTCAGAGATTCTAATATGGAATTTGTTCATGATATATTCTGAGATTTTAATATTGACATGTATTTAAAAAAAATGTATTGGTGATACTTGATAAGGTGGGTAGCATTATTTATATACGTGATGATCTGATCCCACTGTGAGCAGATTCATGAATTCTTAGTTGTTTACATGCATGAATGGCAGTATCTCAATTGTAAATATTAGTCAAATTGAAATTTTGACATTATAGAATATTTTATTTAACACACTAGTATTATGTAGAAAGACACTCTTTTCATTTTAAGCCTAAGTAACCACTTATGCAGTTGAAAATACCAGGAGTGCCTTTTAACTTGCTTAAATCATTACTTATAAAATTTTGAAATATAAATATAGTATTTTAATATTGTCTTCATTTACGTTATTTATCTGTTCTTTTGTCTTGCCTCTTTAGTCTCTCTGAATTTTGAATTCACTCAAATTAATACTTATTAAAACATAATAAAGGTCTTAATCCAATCCAATCTGGTTGAACAAGGCAATCTAACCAGATAAAAATGGTAAAAATCACAAGAAAATGAAGTGATCAAAACTGGTGAACTAGCAAGTGTACACATGGGGTAGCTTTATTTGCTTTTAAAAATCTACTCATACAATTATGAAACTATAACTTCTTTTTTTTCAAATATAAAACATAAAATCTGTTGAAAAAACTTTTTCTATCGACAATATAATTTTTTTTTTTTTCATTTAGCAGAAGAATGCCTTATAGTTTATCAGTTAAATGTTATATGAAAAAAAAAGAGTTAAAATCTAAATAAAATTCAGAATTCTTGTTAAGATCTAATCACAAGCAACATCCAATTTGCCCAACCAGTATTCACTGCTAATCTTCTTTAAGTTGCATGTTTCAAAAGTACAGGGAATATATTCTGAAGATCTTTTGGCCTGTTATTTGGAAACATATTTTTCATAAAGGTGTGTATATATTATTTTTTAAAGAAATACTTAATATATACTGTCAGTTTTTCGGGGTTGTATGGTTTTTTATGGAAATGGATATTTGAAAAAAAATTACATAAATGAATAAGCCTAATGAATTTTGATGAGCTTTTAACTCAAAACTTGAGATTAATTTAATAAAGAGTTCAATCTAAATGGATCGAGCATGGCATTGGCTTAGGAGAAGATTAACCCATGACCAGTCCTCTCTTGACATCTTCAACAGGTGAAAGCAACCTTCCATCTTCACCTCTAAGAATTAAGATTGCTAGCTAATCAATTGATTCAATTGAGAATGAGTTTAATTTTATGAAAATAATGAGCTTTAACGAACACATGTCAGTGTTTACTCACCCTGGTAAGCTTTTTCACTTATCACTAAAAATGAGGTCCATCATTGGGCTGGCCTTGGTTAAACCCACTTAGCCCAAGCTTAGCATTTATTGAGAGAATAGCTAGAACAATTTTGACTTGATATGATATTGGGCTAGATCAGGGGTACAGATATCGGCCGATACGTTTATATATCGGTTTTTCAGTGCCGATCTATATCGTATCGGCCGTACGAACTACTTCTCGGCCAATATGACCGATATATCGGTGATATATATCGGTCCAATATTGGCCGATATGATTAATATCGGTCTATTTTTTTTTAAAAAAAAAAAATCAAAATGGTGGTGGGCCAAGGTCGAAATATCGGCCGATATTGGACCAATATTGGCCTAGATATTGGCCGATATTTACGTTTTCAAAATTTTTTTTTTTTTTTGAACAAACCAGATTCCTTTTCGGTTTTTTTATATTTTTTAATTCAGAAAAAAATAAAATAAAAAATATATACCGATATTTACAAAGAAAAAAAGAAAGAGAGAGAAATTTATCTGCCAGGCCGAATCTTTCACCCATTGGCTAGATACCTTGGCCTGTGCTTGCAAATGCTGAAAGAAACCATCGAATGCATCCTGAAGTCATAACACAATATATATAAAAAAAAAAAAAATCAATGTGCTTTTATAAAATTTGTAACATATGTAAAAAAATATCTAATATTAATTATTCTCAAATGGGCAAATCCATCGAATGCTCAGGATTTTTTTGGCGTCATGACACAAGAGTTTTATATAAAGTCTCAATTTTCCTTATTCCTCTCTCCCTTCCCATTATAATTACTAGACTATTTTTAGATATGAAAAATGCTTGTTGTACGTGTGAAACGCAAAGTTCTATTTAAAGACGTGGTAGAAAGTAAAGGATTTTAGTAAATTTATTCTAAGGATTCGAGGTTGAATTTCGAGTTAGATGGTTAAGATTTTAAATATTCAAATTAAATGTTAAAATATTTATTAAGATATCATGATGGATTCTTTAAATTTAAGTGTACAACATAAAAATATATATTATAGATGACAGACCTGTAAGTTTAAATCAGACCCTACTTTTAGCCCAAGTCATACTAGACCCCTAGCCAAGTTGATCCAAGTTTACGTTTTTTTTATCAAGTCAAGTCGGTGCAGGTTGGGCCCAACCCAAGTTGCACCCATAGGAGTCTGGTGAGGACTGAGACGAATAAAGACTGTTCCAAGCTAGAAGTGGCCTGAATTGAGACCGATCCTTGAGCTTTCATCAAACTCAATCTTGGATGGGCTTATCCAACTTAAATTCAGGAATCGGCTCAGTTCTTAGACCTTGGGCTAGACTTGGGTCAAATAAAAACCAGCCTGGCCCATCAGGAACAGGAGGAACTCGTACTCCGGTTTGCGTTTGCAGACGTGGACGGCCATAGTATACAGACTCCGAACCTTCTGGATCCCGCCAGCTGGGAGAAGCCTCTGGATACCCAATAAACAAATAACTAAAATTAGAAAAAGGAAAAACCAATTCCAAACAGAAAATTCAAAACAGGTAGAAGAACTCTCCAGAAACCCCCCGGTCTCCAAATTCCCCCCGACCCATCGAAGAAACTAGAAACTCTTTCTCCAATATAAATACACTCTCCTTTCTCTCATCTCTTACATAAGGAAGAGTACGCATTTCTGTAGCGATTTTCTAATTTTCGGCCTACGAACAATTCTAACTCTCTGCAATTCAATTATCTGACGATCGTCGGCAATGGCGGACGTACAGATGGGAGACACGGAGACCTTCGCCTTCCAGGCGGAGATCAACCAGCTTCTCAGCCTCATCATCAACACCTTCTACAGCAACAAGGAGATTTTCCTTCGCGAACTCATCAGCAACTCTTCTGATGTACGAATCATCTGATAAACATCTCAACTTGATTGAATCACAATTTGGTCATCTGATATGAGATTCTCACGGATTTGTTTGAAATGAATGCAGGCGTTGGATAAGATAAGGTTCGAGAGCTTGACGGATAAAAGCAAGCTGGATGCCCAGCCGGAGCTGTTTATCCGACTCGTTCCTGACAAAGCGAACAAGACGCTCTCAATCATCGATAGCGGAATTGGAATGACCAAAGCGGGTGAGATTTAAGAGGCGTATCAGATTTTTTCCTTCTCTACCTGAGAGATGGATCAGTGTCGATCTGTTCCATCTGCTACACTCTCCTTTGTGCAGACGTATTAAAACTACGTTCGTTTTATATTTATTTTATTTTACTTAACAAATGTTAGATGAAGCATGACAATTGCTCACATCACGTGTGGTAAATTATAAAGATAAATTCTTTAGCAATTCATCACGGGGATATTGAATTGAATTCTTTAAAATAAATAAAATCAGACCATTGAATTAAAGGTTTCAATACGTCACGCAAATGTCAATTTCTTTTTAGATTCAGAGGAAGTAGGAGACATCTGCAAGTACTTTCTTTAAAAAAATCATGATTTGTGTTTTTGTTAAATTATGTCAAGTATGTGTATGTAAGACCAAACAATTCCCTTCCTAGTTCGGATGCATGGATTTTTAACCATAGATACCAAATTTCTTGGAGATTTACTAGTCATTCATTTGGATGTTAGATCCAGAATAATGATACTTCTAGAAGCCACAATCTCTGGGTTTCTATCTTTTTCTTTTTCTTTTTTTTTAATATAAAATGTGTTAGGAGTGTAGTGGAGACCTGTAAAGACTGTTGAGATCATGAGTAAATAAGACATTTTAGACTATTGAACGATTAGAAAATGTGATGAACTATGGTGAGGCGTCTTCAAGAATGCACTTTTGGTAAGATGTAGAATCCAGTGTCAGTGAGTGTATCCAAGATCCGTCTGTGGTTGATGACCTGTTAAAAGAGACTCAGGCTCAGTAAGCGACTTCAGATGACTCGGAGATTGTTACTTCTGTGCTTAACAAATTTTGAACTGAATTCTTTACAGGAAATTTTTAACATGCCAACAAATTGGAATTGTCTTTGTGATTTGCTTCCATTTGCCATGCCTTTCTTGTTTTATATTTTGTATTTGGCAGTCCAATTGAGTGTTAGTGATTTTAATCTATGGCAGACTTGGTAAACAACTTGGGCACAATTGCAAGGTCTGGAACGAAGGAGTTCATGGAGGCATTGCAGGCTGGTGCTGATGTAAGCATGATTGGTCAATTTGGTGTCGGGTTTTATTCAGCATACCTGGTAGCTGAGAAGGTCATTGTGACAACTAAGCACAATGATGATGAGCAATACATCTGGGAGTCCCAAGCTGGTGGTTCCTTCACTGTAACTCGGGATGTTGATGGTGAGCAGCTCGGTAGAGGAACCAAAATTACCCTATTTCTGAAGGAAGATCAACTGGAGTACTTGGAGGAAAGGAGATTGAAGGATCTGGTGAAGAAGCATTCAGAGTTCATCAGCTACCCCATCTATCTCTGGACTGAGAAGACAACTGAGAAAGAGATCAGTGATGATGAAGAGGAAGAAACCAAAAAAGAAAAAGAGGGTGATGTTGAAGATGTGGACGAGGAGAAAGAGACCAAATCCAAGAAGAAGAAGGTTAAGGAGGTCTCCCATGAATGGTCCCTCATCAACAAACAGAAACCTATCTGGCTTAGAAAGCCTGACGAGATAACCAAGGAAGAGTATGCCTCCTTTTATAAGAGCCTCACCAATGACTGGGAAGACCACCTTGCAGTCAAGCACTTCTCTGTTGAAGGGCAGCTTGAATTCAAGGCCATCCTCTTTGTGCCAAAGAGGGCACCCTTCGATCTCTTTGACACCCGGAAGAAGATGAACAACATCAAGCTCTATGTCCGCAGGGTCTTCATTATGGACAACTGCGAGGAGCTCATCCCTGAATTCCTTGGGTTTGTGAAGGGTGTTGTTGACTCTGATGATCTGCCTCTGAACATCTCAAGGGAGACGCTTCAGCAGAACAAGATCCTCAAGGTTATCAGGAAGAACTTGGTAAAGAAGTGTATTGAGATGTTTACAGAGATTGCTGAAAACAAGGAGGACTATGCCAAGTTCTATGAGGCTTTCTCAAAGAACTTGAAATTGGGTGTCCATGAAGACAGCCAAAACAGAGCAAAGCTGGCTGACTTGCTGCGATACCACTCAACCAAGAGTGGTGAGGAGTTGACAAGCTTGAAGGACTATGTGACTAGAATGAAGGAGGGGCAGAAGGACATTTACTACATTACAGGTGAGAGCAAGAAAGCTGTTGAGAACTCTCCTTTCTTGGAACGCCTAAAGAAGAAAGGATATGAGGTTCTCTTCATGGTCGATGCCATTGACGAATATGCTGTTGGGCAGCTGAAGGAGTACGATGGGAAGAAGCTTGTTTCAGCCACTAAGGAGGGGTTGAAGCTTGAGGATGAAACTGAGGAAGAGAAAAAGAAAAAGGAGGAGAAGAAGGCTGCATTTGAAAGCCTTTGCAAGACAATGAAAGAGATCTTGGGCGACAAGGTGGAGAAGGTAGTAGTTTCTGATAGAATTGTGGACTCTCCTTGCTGTCTTGTGACTGGAGAATATGGGTGGACAGCAAACATGGAGAGAATTATGAAGGCACAGGCACTGCGAGATAGTAGCATCAGCTCTTACATGTCCAGCAAGAAGACCATGGAGATCAATCCAGAGAACGGCATTATGGAGGAATTGAGGAAGAGGGCTGAGGCCGACAAGAATGACAAGTCTGTTAAAGATCTCGTGCTGTTGCTCTTTGAGACTGCACTGTTGACTTCTGGTTTCAGCATGGAGGATCCAAACACGTTTGCTGGTAGAATTCACAGGATGTTGAAGCTGGGTCTGAGCATTGATGAAGATGAGGCTGCTGGAGATGACGCTGACATGCCTGCATTGGAGGAAGATGGAAATGAAGAGAGCAAGATGGAAGAAGTCGACTGAGGCGGCTAAACAGCAAGGGGGCTTCACTGAGAGTGCAGGGGTTGGCATAAGAAGAACACTATTGGATATAGGCTTTAGGCTTTGTTCAAACATTAAGTAGAGATTTTTGTTCTTCTAGTCTTCAATTGTTACCTTTACAAGGGTCTTGCATCTGTGTCCTTTGTTTTGTCTCACCCATATACTTACTGTTAGTAGCTGCTCTCTAATTGTTGTAATGGCACTGGGAGGGGATGCATCTAATGTTGAGTTGTGATTTTCGAATGACTTAGTCATGGTTGGTTTTGTTCAACTGCTACTGTTGTGCGTGGTTCTCTTTTTCTAATATCACTTGATGTGAAGTTTCTTATCTTGTTCTTGCTGCTTCTCATGGTGGCTGAAATTGTAATGTACGGACTCAAGGATCTGTTTGCAAGCTTTTGCCGAAATCTATGATCCACTACTCTAATATGTTGGGGGTTTCAGAAGTAGGCCACTAAAAATTCAGACAATACATTTTATACTCCCAAACAGCTTGCCTTGTCCATCGATGACTGGCTCTCCTGCCCAAAATATTTGGGTATGCCCTTCTTCATGTTCAAGTGCTCCTGCTTTATATAAAAAAAAGAAAATTCAATAAATATCAGCTGCTATTTGAATTTGTGGTTACATCATTGTCTATATTTTATAAAAGTCAGGTTATATTAGAGCTTGAAATCTCATTACTTATCACCCATATCAATCAAATGGTGTTCATATAACCTTTGCAAAAGAAAGAACATGAATCAATCGTAATATTACATGATAAGTATATAACATTTAGATCTTACAGAACCCAAGCAAAAAGCTCTGTAGTCTTCATCCATTTAACATTTGGAGGAGTCACAGTTTTGGCAAGAAAAGCAGATATTGAAAGCTCAGGACCCGGCTTTTGACTAAAAATACTAAAAATTCAATGAACTATCAATAGAATTGTATCTTATCAGGTTTTAGGATACCGCAATGGAAAGCCATAATCCTTAACAGTTATCAAACCAACAAAAGTAAAAGCATCTTTGCATTCAACTTGCTATGAGTTTGGCTCAAAAAGTCTCTATTAAATCAAGGTGTGTTTATGTAAGGTCCAGAGGGTCTAATTTGTGTTATGTCCAATATATAAGGTTTTTTCTCTCTTAAGGTTTTCAATTTTGGAGTTTTCTTTGAATGTGAGAGGAGAGAAAAGAAAACAAAGAGAAAATGAGAGACCGGTGACATAGGGGAAAGGATTGGGAATTTTTGTAACCATGATTTTTTATTCCGTAACAAGTGGTATCGAAGTCTTGTCTTGGACTATTTTATCTGGATTCGGGAGATTTCCTAGATGGACAAGTTGACTAGACTGACAAACAAATCACACATTAAAAGTCTTGAGGGAGTTTTAGAAATTTATAGAAGGCTTAAATTACTCTACTTATTGGATTATTCTTTTGGACTGAATAAATTCTAACAACTATTTTACGTGTGGTCATTTTCAAAGCTTGAATATCCACCAGAATGATCACTGGTCCCAAATCTGATTGACTATAGTAATCAGTAAGTTCTTATATTCCTAATATTATCCAATTAAAATATTTTATACACGCGGCATCCCACATCTATTGTCTTTTTTATACATCTATGTTCTATAGCGCATGATTTATGTCGTCTCTAGAATATTATAACATCCAATGGACCAATCAATATGACCAAATAAATATGACCCAAATCTTACACCTGAGAGCTAAAACTTTAGCAGTTTAGCCCCCAGCCCACTGGATCCAAATCATCAAGATCGCTTCAATGCATATAAGGAAAGAATAAGAGTGGATGATCCACGTTGACTAAACAGTAGTAGTCCGATTGTCTCTCAGTCATCATTTATGCCCGTCTTAAGCGGTGCCACACTGTCACATATAAAATTTGAGGCCAGTTATATAGACATCCGGATTTCCTTTCTCTACACACCCGTTTTTAAATTTTTGGGTGAAGTTATCATTCTACTCTCACGTATAAATTCATTCGAACGAACTTCCAATTCATTATCAGTTCGTTCGAATGAATATATTTATCCGAATGAACACCTTAATATAATTTTCATTTCTTCGAACGAGTATTCATTCGTTGGAATGAACAATTTGATTCATTCGAATGAATAAGTTGAATTTTGTGAAGGATTGACTTATATATGTTCATTCGAATTAATGAACTAAACATACACTGAGATATTCGTTTAGATGACTGTATGCATCCGAACGAACTAAGAATGAATTGGCAGTTCGTTCGGATGAGTTAAAATGCAGAGATAGAATGATAATTTCACCCAAAAATCGAAAATAGATATATAGAGCCAGGAAATTCAAGTGTCAGTATAGCCCGCTAAAATGAAGATGCAAGAATGTTATTTTCATGTTCAATCTGACACGTGAACTGACATTTTTGCACACTATGTCATGGCCAACTATATAGAGTAACAAATGTTATATTCTTAAAATATGGCATGAAATGGATTAATTGATTTTATCACGTTAAGATTGAATCCGTGAAATATTTTAAAATTAAATTATGGAAATTAAAATTGATTGTAACCACTGTATCAAAATATATTAAAATTAGTAATTGAAATTGAATTTGTGGAGTATCTTAAAAATGAATATTGAGACTAAAATTGATTGTTGGCCTCTATTCACACTTACACTATGAATATGTAAATACACCAATCTTAGCAGGAAAAGGAGGGCTCAACTTATTGGCCTCCGAGTGCCAAATTGCCAATATAGAAGTTTGAGGAGATTTCCTGACAAAGAATGGGATTTAGGGTAAAGCACGTAAAGGTGTGCATAACGAGGACATCTTTTCAAGGAGGGGTTGAAATCTCAGTACTGGCCTAAGATATTTTTTCTCTTATTTTTTTTTTTTTTTTAATTATGATTGATATCGGATGATATCGACGGTTTATAATGGATGATATACCTAGGATATCGCCCGATATTAACAAACATCAAAGCCGATACAATATAATTGTTTTAAAATTTTAAACAACATAAATTATTTTTCATCTTTATACTTTGAGGCTTTAAGAATATAATTTGATTGATCTATTTTTTAATAGGTTAGATATATAATAAAAGATGTTTTCAATAAATCTATTATCACTCTATTTGATGACTTTTTATTAAGTGTATAGACCAGGGGTTGAAATATCGGCCGATACATATTGTATCGGCCGATATGTATTAGTTTTTCAGAGTCGAACGATATCAGTCGATATGATATGTATCGGCTGATATACATAAAAATTGGTATTTAAAATTTATTTGATTTTTTTTAAAAAAAAATCGATATTGCCGTTTTGACGGT
The DNA here is from genome assembly GCA_022113865.1 of Chimonanthus praecox. Lineage (NCBI taxonomy): Eukaryota > Viridiplantae > Streptophyta > Magnoliopsida > Laurales > Calycanthaceae > Chimonanthus > Chimonanthus praecox. The sequence goes on from CM039092.1 coordinate 6,880,191, forward strand.
TTGTTACGGTTTTTCAACGGCTTTGAATATCGGAGGAGAGAGAAATGCAATTAAATACAAATATTGGAGGAAAGAAAAACTTATCGGCCGATATTGCAGCCGATATGCATATCGGCCGGGCTGAATTTTTGACCCCTGGTATAGACTGTAGACTAATATATTGCAAACCAAGTTAGATGTGATTATCCTTTATCCTCCAAATGCCCTCTTACTTTCTTAAGATTTTTAAAGGGCTGTTTTTTATTTTTTAAGATAAAAAAACACTCAATAAAAAAATCTAGGCTATGTCAAATAAATGCTCTCTTGAGTAGAAATTACAATTCTGCCCTTCCACTCGAAATCGACCGATCGATTCTGCAACGAATTTTCGCTTCGATCGATCGATCTGAGGCGTATACTATCGATCGATCGATCAGACAATTCATTTTTTAATCAATCGATTGAATCTCGTGTTATGATCAATCGATTGATTAAAAAATGAACTATCTGGGATCGTGTGATCGATTTTAATTGAGATGTCGACATTTTGACAGTCGACCACTCCTCTCAAGATCGATCGCACGATCACAGTGATTAATTGATCGATTGTAACCCATTCAAAGATCGATCGCACGATCACATAGAATCGTGCTATCGATTTTAACTGAGAGGTATACAGTTTGACAGTCGACCTCTCCTATCAAGACCGATCGCACGATTCTATGTGATCGATTGATCGATTATTTATTTAGGGCAAGATCGATCGCACGATCACAGAAATCGTGCGATCGATCTTCCACGCGAAATTGAGTATAAGTTTAATCGCGCCCCTCTTCCCTTTCATTCTTCCTTTCCATCTCGCCCCTTTCGAAACCCTACTCCCTTAACCCCGATTTCGAAATCTTCTCCCTCAAAACCTCCCTGATTTCTAAATCTTCTCCCTCAAAGCCCTTTCTACACCTCTCTCATTCAAACCCTCTCTCTCAAACTCCTTTCCAAACTATTTTCCCTCAAACCCCAAACCTCCTTTCCAAAACAAACCACTCTACTATTTGAAGATACTCTCTCAAATCTCCTATATTGATTCGAAGGTATCTCTCAGAAGCTACACTCTCAATCTCCGAACTGGAATCAAAGATAACTCTTTCTCAAACCCAATACTCTCAAAATTTCTTTGAAAATAATATTATGGATTGTGAAGGAGTTTTATCTACATTTGTGGAAAATGATGAGATTGTTGAGAAAGATATTGTTGACAATGAGTTTGTTGAGAGGTGTTTTTCAAGTCGTGACGATTTAGTGAAGCATGTTAAGGAGGTTTCCATTGCGTAAGGATTTGTAACTATCATTAAGAGGTCATGCAATAGAAGCAATGTAGTTATTCTTAGTTGCGATAGAGGGGGTACATATCGTAGCACAGTTAATTTGAAAAATGATGAGAGGAAGAAGAAAGCATATTCTCACCTTCTTAATTGTCCATTTGAAGTGAAAGGGAAACAAATTGTTGATGGGTCATTGAAGTTGACTATAAAAGATATGGAGCACAATCATGATCTCACGAGTATATTAGTAGGTCATCCTAATACAAGGTGTTTTTTCAGATAAAGAGAAGAGAATGATCATTAAAATGCATAATAGCAATTTACCACCCCGGTAAATTATGACAACCATTCGAAATGAGAATCCAGATATTGGAGTATCATCAACTGATTTGTACAATTTTTTGTCTTCCGTTCGAAAAGAACAACTTAGAAATCGTACTTCAATTGAAGCCTTATTAGAATATCTTCAAGAATGTGGTTACCAATATTTTCTCAACTATGATAGTCAAGGTCATTTATCTCATCTTTTCTTTACACATCCACTGTCAGTTGTACTTACGAAGAGCTATAATAATGTATTTCTAATGGATTGCATTTATAAAACCAACAGATATCATATGTCATTGCTTAATATCGTTGGTATCACAAGTTTCAACAAGAAATTATACTCATGTTTTACATTTATGAGGAATGAAAAATTTGAAGATTACATATGGGCGTTACAGATGTTCAAGAAGGTATTAGGAGTCGATCATGATCGACAAGTTTTTTTGACCGATAGAGATTTGGCATTGAAGAATGCCATTGATTCAGAGTTCCCTAATGTTGTACATATCTTGTGTATTTGCCACATCAACATGAATATTCTTCCTCATTGTAAGCCTGTTTTCAATAAAGTGGAAGAATGGAATGCATTTTTGACCCAATGGAATGACTTGGTCGAGTTTCCATCCGAAGTTGCATTTAATGAAGCGTTTGAGGCATTTAAAAAAAAGCTTTCGAGATTATTCGGATGCAGTGAATTATATAAGAAGGACATGAATCCCACATAAGAAGCAATTCGTCAAGGCATGGATCGGTTGGAGTTTACATTTTCAAAATGCAACAACTTCAAGGGTTGAAGGTGCACATTCAGTATTAAAACGATATATAGCTAACTCCACTAGAGATCTATATGTTGTCCGAAGGAAGATATCCCATGCCATTGAAAATCAGTTTCAAGACTTCAAGATTCAAATGGAAAATGAAAAAATCCAGTTTACTCTTACTGTTTCGATTCCTTTCTTTGATGAAGTGAACGGTAGAGTATCACAATTTGCATTGTCTGAGGTTTAAAAACAATATGTTATGCTCATAAACATGTCATTTTTACCCAATTGTACACATGAGTTTACAGTTTCCATGGGCATACCTTGTGCTCACAGAATAAAATTGATGAACAAGTTACATTTAGATTAGATCCATCCACAATGGAGAATCGATTTGATTTCATTTGACGACTTGAACATTGAAATGAATCGATCTGGGGATGAATTAGATGTACACTGGGAAAGCATTAAGAAAAAATATGGAAACATGTCTACATTTGATCAAGAGGAGCTCCGAGATCATATCCAAGATCTTGCCAGTGATGAAATGCATATAAGCCAACCTATTATGTAGTACAGTAGAGGACGTCATCTAGGTTCGAGAATTCAAAGAGTCAAACATCTAAAAGACGAGATCTTTCCGCATTTGAGATTGTAGAGAATCAATTGAATGAAAGAAGATGTAGGTTATGCAAAAATATTGGTCATACGAAGAGAACCTGTCCGAATAGAAGTGTTGCAGAGGCATCCTGCAATATAGATTTAAATATTTTGCCTCAACCTCATGATTATTACCTTAAATCGCAAGTAACGAGTTTGTCTCAATTATCCCAAGTAAGTTTATTTTACATAAGATATAATTTAAATTTTCATTCATATAGAATAAGGTGAAAAATACTAACACGTACTCTTTTTCTACAGCCGACTGGTTCTTATGACTTCTATGACGATTTGATCTCTGGTGATCTTAGAGATCTTGGCGAATTCCAGCATTGGTGGAATTAGTGACGAGTGTCTATCATTTTTTCATTCAGTTTTTCTGTTACAATAATGTATTTCATTTGCAAAAAGTTGTATTAATTTTAATTGCGACGTACTGAAACATATATTCAAGCAACAATTGTTATTTTAAATAAATACAGCAGTGAGTGGTTTGTTACGAAATATGGGACCCTTGCGTAGGGCTTTCACTAAATATGGGACCTTAGAGTGATTTATAGCTAAACATGAGACCTTTGAGTGGTTTGTCACAAAATATGGGACCTTATAGTGAATTGTCGTTAAACATGGGACCTTTGAGTGGTCAGTCAACAAGTATAGGACCTTAGAAATCAGATGATATGGTTAAAGAAGAGTTTTTCCCATTAGTGAGGAGTTTGTCAAAGAATGCTGGATTAGTGGTTGTTTTGTCACGCCTCGAACCCAGATGTGGGCCCGGAACGCCAGTATTTTTTTTTTTTTTTAAAACAATAAACTCTAATCACCCAACGTCATAACTGGGTTGGATCTTCAAGTTTACCAAAACCCGATCCTAGAAAATGTCACACGTGCTTTTCACACATGGACTCAAACATATACCATATGTCCCCATATACAACCCATATCACACAACGAATATTTCCATTTATCTCATCAGCGTTACGCACGAAAGCATAGTGGATATAATGTATACGACATTAAAACTTACAGACATAAGTTTCTTATGGCACATGAGGCATATTTATTACAAATACTCAAACATATTTAAGCAAGCAAATGGTTTCCACGTGCGGAAAACCTTAGGAACTTCTAAGTTCCGACTTTCAACGAGGCACCACTGGTCCCTCCAATCCCTCCTCTGGTTCAGATCCTGCATTGTAAGGGACGTGAGCAACAGCCCAGTGGGGAGAACTCACCACAAAATCCAATGATTTTAATGCAACAATGCATAAGCAATGCATGTCATAGAAAGGCATGTTATTAGCATATCCCATTTTCACCCTAGGATCGCCTTATAAGGTTTTTATTCAGATTGTATTGTTAGCACCGGGGTCGGTCCCCAGCCATGTTACAACACCGGGGTCAGCCCCCATTTAAAGTTCCAATCAGAGCTAATATTAATTCCTCCACGGAAATAATATAGCAACTTGCAAGCGCATAAGGTCTCCACGACCCGGTCTACTAACCCATCCAACACCAACGGTTGATGGCGGTCGACCACAGCCTACTAACACGTCCAACTCAGCGGTTCGCAAACTGTGTTCGGCTAATCTCAGCAATTATAGTCCAACAGCAAATATCAAACTTTACAAAGTTATTATCTTCCACAGATTTAACTTGTAAACATAATTATCACATGCAAATATCAAATGCATGATAATGCATGATTTCCAGTGCCCTCCTTTCACAGGGACTTATTCTGAGAGAACCACCATATTTCAGCCTTACCATTTGGTGTATCCAATACCAATACAAGAGATCAATAAAATAATCAATATCACACAACATATAAAACTGGATTTAATAACACGAATGCCTTCACCCAGTTTTTACCCGACAATTCCAGACACTCCATGGGTCATACTGCGTTAGAGACTAAAAGTCCTCGACTCCCCGACACCATTTTAACGCCTACGTTCTAAAAAGTTAGAACATTTACATCCCTTACATGTAGGCAGTATCAGGTCTCGTATTCTGGACCTATATAGCCTTTTCCATCTTTAATTGACCATGGGTCCCATTTCAGTCTGGTGTTAGTGGGTTTAACATATAACACAATACAAGTGTTGGTTCGAGTCTCCTCACCTTCTCCGGTTGAGTTTTTCACAGAAAATCTGTAAGATAGAGCAAAATGTATAAATTTTCTATTTGTCAGTATATACACATAATAATTTTCCAAATCCCGTGCTATTTTTCCAGAAAACATGATATGTGTAGTGAGTCACCTAGGCTCTGTCTACTCCTTTAACTTATGTCAGAAAGTTAGTTGTCAGCCATCCAAAACATTATAATAAATGAAAAATGTAAAGTACTCAGTGCCTTCTCTCGTATTGTCTTCTGGAGAAAGGACCATGGAGACGTATTGTGAGAGGCCCAGAGGGTACAGAGACAGTAAAGTAAATAAAAGTACTCAGTACCCTATCATCGTATTGTCTTCTAGAAGAAGGACCATGAAGACGTATTGAGAATGTGGCCCAGAGGGTACAGAGACAGTAAAGTAAATAAAAGTACTCAGTGCCCTATCCTCGTATTGTCTTCTGGAAGAAGGACCATGGAGACGTATTGAGAATGTGGTCCAGAGGGTACAATACAGGAATTTAAACACACAAGGCGGAAAAATAAACACACAATAGTCAGCTGGGGTTAATCTTTTCCCCGATTTTACTTAGGGTCAAAATTATATTTTGAACGTAAAATAATACGAATCTTGAGGGTAAAATTTAAATTTTAAGAGGAAATCTATTTTTCCTCCATTTTAAAAAATATCATTTCTTTGAACCCCAATATTAAGCTATTTTACTCCTAATTTGCTATGGAATTAATAAAAAATAAAAGATAGAATTATTTCGATACATTGGGTGCAAAATTCTCTGTAAGATTGACTAAATTTGAAAACCTTTAAAAGAATGCGGGAAACTCGAACGTTCGGCTGCTGCTGGTATGCCAAGCAAGAGAAAGAAAGAAAATAGGAGAGAGGGTGCTTGCTGTTTTTGAAAGAGGGAGAGGGAGCAAAACGGCAGAAGAGTTTTTTTTTTTTTCTTTACTTTCTGGTTTCCTCGCCGATTACACCTATTTATAGGCAACCGTATGCATTTTTTTAATCATACAGGTTACCTAAGCTATTCATAGGTTTATAAGTTTTTTAATAACTATGCATTTAATGTTATATATATTAATATTATTATTATAACTACCGCACAGTGACATAGGCAATTGGCGGTGTTGTATTCTTCCAGCACAACTAAAAGCTACATCCGTAGCTTTGAAACCTATCTTTCGTTTGGTTTCTGATATTATTTTATAATATAATATTAGTTTATTCTTTTTACTATTTACATCTATGTCCTTTCTTTTATCAGGGTATTTCAGGGTCTCACTAAATTGATACAATTGGTTCAGTAGGTCAGGTATTAAAAACTGAGCATAGTATTAAAATTTGGAGTGAAATCTATTTCAAAAACCCAGTGTTTTCGCTAAAAATCACCGTTTTAACAAAATCTCCTAATCTTCAAGATTCTTTTTGAAAGTATCCAACCTTATAGTTTGATAGAGTAAATTTGTCTGATAAAAACATTCTAAAGTTTTAAGGTGTTTTGAATTCAAAAACCACATTTTCTAAATGAAAAAATATTCAACGGTCCATATTTCATGGCTTAAAATAAATATCAAAAACTAACTATTTTAGAGTGTAAAGAAATAAACAGCTTAGTTATAATACAGATTAAGTACTGACTCTCTCTATATATTTTTAGGACTTCCTCTACCCTGTCGAATTGGGGTTTTACCATTTTAAAACTTAGGGGTAAAATAAATTAGCTAAATTATAACGAGATTGGCATGTCATTAGGTCCGGAATTTAAAAATAATGCATAATCTAAAATTTGAAGTTCAAACTAAGTCAAATAACTGAATTTATACAGCAGCTAAGGTTTAAGCCTAAAAAAATATTATTATTATATTCGTAACTCACCCATATACCTTTGGAATTTAATTAAAAGAGTTACCGGATTCGGATCAAGTCAAACTTAGATCCGTTGAAAAACTTATTTGATACACTTTACGATTAGAGGAAAATATTTCATAATTAATGGAAAAAATTATTTAATTAATCATGATTAATCATAATTAATTCCTAAATTGGGCTGGGGTATTACATGTTTACTCCAACATTCTTTGACAAACTTCCTTACTAATGGTTAAAATTCTTCTTTAATCAGGTCATCTGATTTCTAAGGTCCCATACTTGTTAACTGGCCACTCAAAGGTCCCATGTTTAGCTACAATCCACTCCAAGGTCTCATATTTAGGGACAAACCACCACTCAAATGTGTCATATTTAGCGACAATGTATGAAACCCATATTTAGTGTCAGACCACTCAAAGGTCCTATATTTAGTGACAGACCATTCAATGCTCCCATATTTACTGACAGACAAAGGGTCTCATGTTCATTCAGTTATTTACAAACAAACCATTCACCATATTCATTCAAATATACGAAATAGTTTATAAAAAGAAATCATTCACTATGTTCATTCGAGATTGAAAAAGATGTTATAAAATACAAACATTCAAAATCATTCAAAATTTACAACATTTACATATAAATATCAAAATTTGAAAATTACAAAAATTTCAAATACAACGGCTATTCGGAGGCATGAGCTGGGGCAGATGTAGAAGCAAGTGCAGTTGTAGACGTTGGGGCAGATGCAGTATCAGACATTGTGACAAATACCGTTCTCGGGATATTAACAACAATTGGTAATAACGGGATATTTTTAAATTCTTGGATTTTTACTGGAAATTTAACTGAAAAATCTCACGGAAATTATAATATTTAAAAAAGAATAAATAAAAAAATTAATGAAATAAAAATAGTACAGGAAATTTACCTGGAATTTATCGGGAATTTACCGGCAATTTACAGGGATATTATCGCGTTATTAACGTTTATTGCGTTTATAACACGATTTTATCAGGAATTTATTGGAAATTTATCGTCGTGGCGATAAAAACGCGTTTTTAACGCCGTAATAGTATTTTGCGGATAAAAACGCGATAAATTTGAAAATACCGTCGATATTTGTGACAAGGATATCAGGAGGTGATGGTGCAGATGAAAGAGGTGCTGGTGTAGTATCAAGAGACTTAGGTCGGTCCAATGGACGACGCCCAGTGACACTCTGCATGGGGCTAGTCGAACGCACTTGACGAGTGGGGCCTGTACGACGAGGTTGAATGGGGCCAATCGGAAGAGGCTGAATAGGGCCAGTCGGAAGAGGCTGAGTGTGGCTAGTAGGACGAGGCTGAATGGGGCCAGTCGGACGATGAGAAGGCTGAGTGGTGTCAGTCGGGTGAACCTCAATGGTGTAAGTGGACTAAGAGGCAATCCCCCACGATCGATTTATCATCGATTCACCTAAGAAACATTTGACAGTCCCAGATGACGATTCGCGTCCAAGATGTGTTCATATTCCTTCATTTTGCAATAAAAGAACAAATTTTCTCATTACACATATCACTTGATTCTTCAAATTATTCAGTCTTCTCATCGTCATTCCAACCAACTCACCATTTTTCTTATCAATTTTGACATTCATCCTCCCTTCCATCTCAACTAATTTATCGTCAACCATTCCTTCAAGCCTTTCAATCAGTTTTCCTTCCATTTCAGCCAATTTTTCATGAACCATTCCTTCAAGCTTGCCCATAAGCCTTCCTTCAATCTCACCAAATTTCACATCAATTTTTTCATTCAGTTTTTCTATGCTCTCAAGAATTAGCATAGTACTGACTCCTGTATCATGTGCCTCTGCCCTCCCAACTTCAGATACCTCTACCCCCCCAACTTCAGGTGCCTCTGTCCCCCAAACTTCAGGTTTGTCACCCTCCTCCTCAGGTGCCTCAACCTCAATAGAAGCATGTTCTACTTTGGGAACCTAACGTGCATTGTCGAGTTTGAATCTCATCTTGTCCAAAGTAGACGCATCGAATATATCGATTTTCTTCAAAACTATTTTCTCTTCGGGGGGGAGGGTGATTCCTTTTTGTCAAAATAAGTAAGACAGAAATAAACCATATGGAAGGCTATATTTTCTAATTTTACAACAAGCAACCATGTGTTTTATGATGATGAAGGAGATATCAATTTGCTTGCCATTCAAAATGCACCATATGAGGAAACTATCAAAATAGGGCACCTGATTATTAAGCCATTTTATATGTAAAATATTCTTCCTAGTAATGTAATATACAATTCGGACTTCTAAGGTTAGCTCCATCAGCGCAGGCTTATGTCCTTTGGCACTATCATTTTGCCCACACATTTGGGTCATGGCCTCTGAGGGAATGAATCCAACAACATCGGTGGGCCATGAATTTGATTCATACTTCGAAATCTCGGCACTGGGAAACTGAAACATTCTGTCTAGTGCCAAAGTTGAAATCTCAATTTCTGTCCCCCTAACTTTGGATTTTATGGAATGTCTCGCCCGGTCTTCCAACATGTTTTATATAAAATATCGTCACCAATTTTGGATAAAAATCATCTCTTATTCCCAAAAATTCTCCCCATCCAAGTCTCTCAATATATTCATGGATTCTTAATTCAAATGCTGGAAAAAAGCTAAGGTCAATGATTTTACCATAAATCATCAGCCGAGAGTACAAATCCTCTCGGTACAATGTGGCCGCTTCCAAAGAGTTGAAGTGGTTCGGGTCGAAGGTTTCCGTCTCCGTAGGTGTCTCTGTCAATCTCGCTCTTTTCCCTCTCGATGAAGCCGACACCTTGGTCTTTCTCACTCTCGATGTAGACCATTTGGATGCCATGTGGAAGGAGGGTTGTAAAGGAGAATCAATTGGAAAAGACGAAGAGAAAGGGTATCTGGAGAGGGCAAAATCGATCGGTTGGAAGAGGGGAGAGGGAAGATCGATCGATCGATTTGGAGAATCGTGCGGTCGATTTGGTGAAGAGGAAAGGGTCGATCAATCGATTGGAGAAGAATAAGAGAAAAGGGTCTTCGATTTTGAGGGTTTCAATCGCAGGGAAAGGGGAAAAGATCGATCGGTTTTATATATAAGTTTGCGATCAATCGCACGATTTCTGTGATCGTGCAATCGATCTTGCCCTAAACAAACAATCGATCGATCGATCACATAGAATCGTACGATCGATCTTGATAGGAGAGGTCGACTGTCAAACTGTCGACCTCTCAATTAAAATAGATTGCACGATTTTATGTGATTGTGTGATCAATCTTTAAATGGGTTACAATCTATCGATTGAGCACTGGAATCGTGCGATCGATCTTGAGAGGAGAGGTCGACTGTCAAAATATCAACCTCTCAGTTAAAATCGATCGCACAATCCCATGGAACAGTGCGATCGATTGAATCTCGTGTTATGATCAATCGATCGATTCGAAAATGAACTGTCTGATCGATCAATCAATTGTATACGCCTCAAATCGATCGATCGAAGTGAAAATGCGTTGCAGAATTGATCGGTCGATTTCAAGCTGAAGGGCAGAATTGTAATTTCTACTCAAAATTTGAAAATTGGTGTCTGCTGATAGATTTCTGCGGTATATAAATGACGAGCCTTTAAATCTGAGCGAGTGAAGTACAATTACTGATGTGACCCCCATTTGAGCTGTTCGCTCCGTCTTGCCACGTGTACGGTTGGAATATATGATCAAAACTTTCGAGAGCCTGGAACAGGGTTTTTGGTCATGAAAATATATACAAGCAATAGAGAAGAAAATGGAGGAGAAAGCGACGATAACTGAAGAGAAGAATTGCTAGCTTCTCTCTTGAATAGCATTCCCAGTTCCAAAACCAGATATCGATTCTGGATATGTCTCTGCCGGGCAACTGGCCTTCCTATGATCCTCACAATTTCAGTCAGCTGCGTCCATCCGATCCGTCACATCCCTCTGTAAGCTCTTCTTTTTCTTTTCGGTTTTTTTTTTTTCATTCATTTTAAGCATGGATTCGGAGTTTTAGTCTTGTACAGCAATTACACGTTCCAGAATTTGGCTGTTAATATCCTCGGATTAAGCTTTAAACTTCTTAGGATCTTTCACAGGAAGGACAGGTTGGGTGGTACCCAAATTGTTAACGCAATTTAGTAATTCAAGGCGATATGGGTTTTCATATTTATTAGCTTTTCATTTTTTGGCTTGAGATAGGAAAATATAAATGATCCAACGTTAATTTTGGTTGTTGTTATTGTATTGATCCTATTTAAGCCTTTGGAATGTTTGAGTTCTGCATTTGGGTTCATACCCCTGGGGCTCATGTTTCCATCATCCAGATGTTGATCTGATGGGATTCATGCCAGGAGGGCTGCAGGCAGAAACTTTCCCAAGTTGAAAAATTCTAGCAGTTAAATCTTCGGCCCTCCTTTTTTCAGTTGTATGTCTATGAATGCTGTTTTCCTCTTCTCTTAACCATCTGTTGGCAGTCAAAGATTGGAAGCTAGGAATTGCAATTATCACAGCATGATATAGTTCATGGCTTGTCATGGTGGGCATTGTCAAATCGATGGTTCAGTGATCCAGACCCGTGATCCCTTGTGCTAGATCTCAATGCCCCAAGAGACTGCAAACCCTTTAGCCAGTGATCTGGTAGTCTGCCATTTTCAGATTCATCTTCTCTTACATTGTGGTGTTCTCATATGGTAGTTAAGTGAGTTGTGGTCAAGTAGCTATGCTTGCTTATTCTACTAAAAGAGCTGATTTACAACTTGCAGACATTTTGTTACCTTATTCTACCATCATTCTTGGAGTATAGTTCTAGTAGTAACTAAGCATCCAAGGTAGAAGTTATGGAATTCTGCATTATTTGGTTTATGCAAGTAGAATGCAACCCAAGTCAGCTAGAAAGGTGAATCTATATTTGGGCATAAGGGGCATCTGGTAGGAAGTATAACTGACTAACCTTCGGTGGAAGGTAGAACCAAACCTTGCTTATCTGCAAAAATGTGATCTTAAAGTTACTTGAACAAAACTATCCATTTAACTCGGTTTTCAGTTAGACCCTGTGAATCATTGAACATATTGGCATTATATAGAACTTGGACCCAGCAACTGGTGTCTAGCTAAAATGCAAGTAACCTGGAAGGTGTCACATTAACACATCCATACATGATATGGTGATATTCAAATGATCTTTGTATTGAGAGAGATGTATCTCTTTCCTAATCTAATTCCTGATGTCTTTCTAAAAGAAAAACATTTGAACCAGGTAATTAATGATTACAGGCAGATGCTGCTAGGATAAGTCAAAGACCATTAAAAAACTTAGATTAAGTAGGTCAGAAAGAATGTGGTGGAGTGATTCTTAACATTTTTGGCCTTCATGGGATTTAGAGGAAAAATAAGAATTAAAGATAAACCTTGATAGATAAGATAATAGCTTTGATGATGTCGGCAACATGTTCATGTTGGACACTTAAATTGTATGTGTAAAATACAAGTGTTTGTCTGTCCCCATTGTGATGTATGCAACTTGTCCATGTTAGACACTTAAACTTAATATGTAAAATCCATGTGCATGTCGTGTCCCTATCATGTCCATGCCGTGTCTAGGCATCATAGGATAGTAACGATAACTCTAAGTATGTTCCTTGAGATAGTTAGCGCCAATAATGAGCAAAGGGCCACTTGCCATACTGCAAAAACATTGATCATGTATTAGGTCAAAAGGAATTTGGATGTTATTGAGCCCATTTTGAATCATTTAATGCAACCTGATAATAGCCCTCCTTGTTTTGCATGAGGTCATGGGTATCTTTGATGTATAACTTATGTAAGATGCAACATGGAAATACAAGATTTTACTTGTCTAGATAGTAACCAGTAATAGTAAAACATGTGTGCTTTGTTTGGACTTTATGATCACGTCATCAGACGAGTCCCAAAAAAACTTACAATGGGTAGGTTCGAGCTGCGTTTGGAAGGGAGGAAAATTGTACAATTGTACAAGTTACTCCAAGCACCATCCTTTGGTAATTTTTAGGAAATAGCATATAGGATGACATCAACACCTTCTCCTACCTTTTAAGCACCTTGAGTTCTATTCCCACTTAATGAGGACTCATGTAGTCCTACTTTTAGTCAAAGGTGAGCACCACATTAGATGGATCTTCTCCCTAGAAGTCCATCGTATCATTTCTCTCAACCCTATAATGAAGTAGCCACATCAACATAAAAGAATAGCAAAAAAGAACTTTCAAAAACTACCTTTCACCATTCTCCTATTTCAATCTCAGCAGTGTCATAAAAACACATCCCTATATTGTATATATAGACCCCTCCATTTAGAGACTATAGAAAGTAGGACTCTTTAGGCTACAAATTAGCACCTTAATAAAGTTAGAGCCAGTGATGGGGATGCATATCTTCCCAAACTACACTACACTTGAGCTAAACAAAGAGCATAACTAATGACTCAGATTCTTCCAATTTTTTCTGACCACAATATGGACCCACAAGTCTACCATAATCTCTTAATTATTGTTGGTTACATATCTCAGGATCATTCATGGATCTTAATAAGCTACCCAAGTTAAGCATGTGATCATACAAGCATTAATGCACCAGATCCCATTAGAACTCTGAAACTAACCGTGCTTGGGTGAGAGCAATATAATGGGTGGCCTCCTAGGAAGTCTGCATTTTGTACCCCTCCTCTAAAATTTCCTGTTATCATTCAAAAAGAAAAAAAAACCACCCTACCCAATGGCACCTACTTTTTATTTTTTTATAATTAAAACCTTACCTTAAATACTTAAATCATGACTCAATTCCTTTTATAATTATCTTTTTCCATCAAGAGTTGCTGCATCTAAGAGCTGCTAATTATGTCGTGACTGCCATTGGACAGCATGAGTTTAGTACAACTTCAAATCAACACCTAGGTTTTCAATATGTAAGTTTCTTCTTTAAGGATCAAAGCTAAGAGAAGTATTTTCTCATGTACCAGATCCATTTAGCTTACCTCTGCTCTCTCTCCCCCCCTTGTATCGATAAAAGACACTGCTCTTATAATGACTACTGTTAGTTGTTTAGTTTGCAAGCTTTTGCCATTCCCAAGGAATGTATCTAGTTTCTAAAATATGAATTATGCTGGGCTATCTCTATGATTTCACTATTGGTTTTTACTTTTTACACATGAAATCCATATATGAGCACCTCAAACCTTATGCTCTTATGTCCTGAAATTATTTTCATGTTGATTTTCAGAAAATGACACCTGCCACCTATCATCCTACTCATAACCGGACTGTTCCACCACCTAATCAAGGTAATTATCATATTTCTTGCGTCACTTAAGAAGAGATTTTGTTAATTTTTTTTGGAAAGAGTATTAGTTTATCGTTCTCTCAATTTTTTCTATAGTGTTTTAATCACTTTCAAACTAGCATACTGCTTCAAGGACAAATTTTACAATGATTTACAGAAAGGTTGCATACTGGTACTCCTATCTAATGTCAATGTGTTATTCTCAAGTTTATTGGCCTCTGGGAAAGAATCATTTTCTCAGTTGCCATGACTTTCCAGGTCCAAGCCTAATTAGCTCAAGTATCTTGATAGAATGATAATGATAAATAATTACTATAAGAGAGATCAATTTTCTCTTGATTTTGCTCAAAATGCTCTACTTGAGGTTCAAGGTAAAGGTCGAGAAACATATGAAAGAACCAGCAAGAATCACATGAATGGGGTCATGGGAAGAAATTATTACTAAAAAAAATGAAAAAAAAACTGAAATCATAGTTTAATCATGTCAAGAACTGGTATGGGACTGATTGTGTCTGGATACGTACTACGAAGGTAGCAGTGATCTTTGGGGAAGAAAATATAGACAATGTAGAAGGAATAAAACCGTAGTGAGTAGCCAGATGCAGAAACCTAAAATGTCAGCATGCTCAACCAACTTCTATTAGCTAATTAGCAAATACATTGGTGTAGATGAGGCATTAAGTGATTTAACCTTTTAAGTTTCCTTTTTGAAACCTTTGAGAGTGCTCTATGTTCTTTTGCTTGTTATATGTACTTTGAAGTGTGAATGACCCATGTTTTCCTATTTAAATAAACCTTGGAGATGCATGTTGATGCCAAAAGGATGTCGACTTTAGGCCACTTGATCCTAATTATCTGATAAATACTTCGTACATTTCTTAAGAATTTATTCTTTTTGCGCTTTGAATGTAGTTATTCACTTCAGATTTTGTGGTTTGTACTCTGCTAAACATTTCTTCTCTTCAATTTTTGGCAGTCATTTCAACTGAAGCAACTAATATTCTATTAAGACAATTCTATCAACGGGCTGAAGAGAAGGTTGGTGTTCTGAATATTTGAATTCTCTTTTCATGGACACACAGCTATAATTTCTTACAATTCTCATGGTGTTGCTCTGCAGTTGAGACCAAAGAGAGCTGCGACAGAACATTTGATACCCGAGCATGGATGCAAGCAGCCCAGGGGGTCTTTTGCTGATGTTTCCAACTGAACCTTTTATTACTACAAGTTAGCTCCTCTACGTGACATTCCATTTTTACATTAGGTAGATGTTGTATAATCAGAAATGTAGTTGTGCCAGTGATCGTTGCCCATCATCATCCAGCAATCAGGTTTTTTTTTTTTTTTTTTTAAAAAAAATCCCATAGGGATAAATGTACTTTGTATTTCTATGAAACCGACAGTAAATGGAATAAATATATTTATGGAGGATTTCCATGACAAGCAGTTAGATTACTTGCTATTTTCTGCACTGTTTTAGTGGTTTTGCCATAACCAGTTTCTATCTTTATGATTACTCAGTTCGATAATGAAGTCCACCAGTCGTCAATTTAATCTTGATCAGGATTCAAATGACAGTGGTGAACTGATTTCTTTAGGTCCAAAAAGGATATAAACAGAAACAGAATTACTATACCTAGAACTGTTAATATATATATATATATATAGTGATTAAAATCCAGAGTTATAGTAAAAACCATCTCCAATTATCTCGTCTCCTTTGCTTCAGAATAGCATTTAGACCATCTTCATCCAACCTAAGAATCACTTTTAGCATCCATCTCTTTACATTTTTAAACTTGAACTTGCAATTGGGAAGAGAGTTTAATGCGAGTAGGATGCCTGGTTGCAAGCAAACTCCGTCGTGCCAATCATGAAATCATGATCCATACAATTCCGCAGTGAAAGACCAGGCAACCAGTTTGTTTATCAGCAGCTCCCTGCCAGTCAGGGAATAGAGTACCATGAGCTGCAAGTGGAAAAGCCGAACCATCCAAAATGTGAACGAATCTGCAAGCAGACAGTGCAATCCTGTCGTCTCCAGGCCTATATATGATTACTGTAGTTTAATTCCCTTTTCCAATTCTTGAACGATATATTTCATTTGACAATCCACTTACATGCACGGCCGTAGGCAACATAATGATTAATTCAGATTATTACTTTCTACACCTTTTAACTCTGATTTCAAAATAGTATGAGTTGACGTCTGCCCAACTCTTCCATAATGCAAATACTTATCCAGTGGTTCAATTTTTAAGACAAAATATAAAGGATTAAGGATTACAATGACACAATGACTGATTAAGCTTTAGATGGTTTGATAATTTACATAATTCTCTATCCATCTCTAGCCCAGCAATTTTCAAATGACCGAGCAACTTCACCATCATTTGTTCATTGTTCTACTGGGTAGAGGGTATCTTCCTGCAGGCATTATATTGGGCTAGGGCTAAGAGCACAGGCGACCATATCGTAATCCAAAGCATCGCTCAATCTCAACCATCTAGATTTCAATCCAGCTACCATCTAATAAGATCCTCGAGATTGAGGATCAAAGTAAAAAGCCAGATGCTTCCATCACGCACATTTTTTTCCACATTCCATTTTGACATTCACAATGAACATGAAAAATCTACCTGCTCAGTATGACTGGACAACGCTCATCCACGGATATTTTGGTGCTTAAAAACCCAATCCTCTTATAACAGCCAGGCACAACTGTAAAAAAACCTCACAAAATCACAAACTAGGGAAGGAAATCTATGATGATTTTTTATCGAGCCTGACTTCTCGTAACCCAAACTAAAGAAATCTTTCAAAAAATAAGAACAAGCCAAAAGAATACTGCTACGCCAGCCACAATTCAGGACGAGCTTCAGCGTTTATTAAGTTATTCATGATATAATTAGAATGGATCACATTCAGAATGAAATCAATACTCTCTTTCAAATAGAACTAAGTGACACAAAACAAAAAATAAATATCATTCCCAGCTAACCTTTTTAGAACTTGTTTTCCACCATGCACACACTAAGAATCTCAACAATTCTCTATCATTGAAGATACCAAATATGACCTTAATAGTGTTAAATCACAACCCCAAATTAAATCTGTCCATGAGCCCCTCTTGTCTATGGAACAATTTGCCACAGCAAATCCCTACATAGATAATCATATCAGGTGATATTTAAGTACAGTGTCTGGGTCATCATACCATACTCATGATCTCATCTTACATCATGATCATTCGTGTAGGAAAATTGTCCAACCTGTCAGTCCATTAATGATGAATTCACTTTTCTTTTTCTCAAAAATCAAACCAAACATTTGTCAAAACAATTTTTTTTTTTTACCTGTATAGTGCGCATACCAAATATATACCAGCCAATATAATGTCGATGTTTTTTTTTCTTTTGAAAAGTAATATAGTGCCAATGTCCATTCTACATTGGTAGAAGAGGAACCCAACGAAAATCTCAGATGATATTTCAAATATTTGTCTTGCCCAGCAGTACCCATTTCAAAGCTGGATTCTGTACCATTCCCCAGGGAGGTCATGGGATTCAACAACTCAAGCTAACCCACACCAGAAGCTCCCTCTGCCTCGGATTATGCATTTGACCTGTTGAGCCAATTGAACTCAGCCCAGCCATAGGAACCAAGTTTGAGTTTTCTCAACAATGCTAAAAGAAGCAATAATTGTGTTCATTAGGAAAATTTCTTAATCTATAAAACAAAGTATAAGAAACACAAAAGCTCTCCTGTTTAAAATAACTCTCAAAAGCCCTATGGTAGCTAACATTCTACCAAACTCCTAATGGACAAAAACCATGTGACCTGGAATCAACAAACCAATGATTAAGGGAGATTGGAGCTAGTTGGTCCAGCACCAAAGCCGCCGCCTCCCCGACCAAAACCCGGTCTTCCCCAGAACCCTGCAAAATTTCAGGTGCAATTAAAGATACAGAAGCAGAGATCTGGTTTGTATAAAAGAGAATAGCAGAAATGCATAAATTAGTAAATAGTACTTCTAGTCATATCAATACAATGGCTTAGTGCCATCTAACACAACTTTTTTTTTTCATTCAGAGAGAAATAATCCAATGGTAGGTTGTATCGCCTACAAGGGCATATACACTCTTCAGAACATGTTATAAAAACATCTTGAAGCATTATTTGCTTCAACCAGCAGGTTCTGTTGTTGCCATCAGTATGTACTGTGTACATGCATAATTTTAAAGTGTCCAAAAATTAACAGACGATGCAATATCATAGTTCTGCAACACTTTGGTTCTTGTCATTATCATATTTCCACTTAAAAAGTACGAACAGCATTGTGATATTGTCATTGTTGACATTATAGACAAAATAATCACAACATGGGTTTCTCCAAGTTTTGATACTTACAATATATATACAAAAATTTTGTTGGTTTACACAAACAAAAGAATTGCAAGGAAACACAGGAAATATCAGTGTAATTTAAACATGTTAAACATGAGAAATGTTATCATCACTCTAATGGTATGTTAATTAGTTTCTTCTTGAAGGCCAAATGCAACTGGCTGAACAAAACAAAAGCAAACAAGACAAGCCTGTAGCACACATTTCGCAACTGCTCATTGCACAACAACAAAGGTTGCCCGTTCAAGTCATGTTATCACTTATAAAAGGAATCAAACAGAAGTCAGACTAGATATTTGAGGTACTTTTTATAACTAACAAGCAATTTAATAGATATCACAAAAAAAAAAATCAATTCCATCTTGCCAATTAAGGTTGAATCCAGTACCAATGAACTAGTTGCAATTTGAAGAATCCAAGATTGCATATTAATTTCACATAGTCGCATCACAATCATCTAATATGGCGAACAAAACTCGGAATCGGACTTAGTAATAGAGCACTGAAATAAGTTCCTTCACAGGTAATGGCATAGATCCTATACTGGGTGATGATACTTTTACAGAAGAGGGAATGAAACAGAACAAATGACCATGTGAATGACTGAAAATAATGAGATTCAGTTCTACTATTATTCTCCAGATCAAAGAGATGGAAGAGTAGAAAAGAACTCATGTCGTGTATCAATTATTCAATTATAAACATTTAAAAAAAATACCAACCATCTATCAAGGTATATGGATGAAGGACATTCAAATGTTGCATTACAGGTAAGCAACTGTTATCTAATATAGCGTTCAAATCAGGTGAACATAAAGAAAAAATAGAGCAAGATAGAAAGGAAATAGCAGTCAAAATTGGGACAGCATTCTCAAACAGGCTATTGACACAACATATCGTAGTCAATTTACAAGTAGAATAATTTCAGGAGCTGGCACACTACCCAGCAACTACCAGTACAATAAATTACTTAAAAAGGGAATAGTAACAAAACATTGCATTAAAAGCACAATCCTAATAGGAAGTAAACAAGTTAATTAATTTATGGTTCCATACTGGCAGACACATGAGTTTCATCAGATGCCTGTAAAATCAATGCATATGAATTGGTATCTTTAATAAAACTATAGCAACTCATACAAATCCAATATTTGAAAACCACAGTGACAATAATGCCGGTACCAACAAGAATGACAAAAATCACATTACCCGGAATGATGGCTGGAATTCAGGTGGAGCTCCTCCCTTATCACC